>CH002494.1:311211-364309 GCA_000149265.1 Ciona savignyi
GGCAGTTATTCGACGCGATTCGGTCGCTGCGAAGTGATTCCCGAGTAAAGTGAATTGAATTATTCGTGTGTCTTATCGATAACGTTTGACAATAAACAACTAACTTTTCCAACTAAGCGTGTGCTCGATCTTTGGAAGTCGGATATCGGAGTCAGCATATATTCGAGCCACGCGGTGCAGCAAAGAGCGTCCATCCATAACGCCAAAAGCTGCAACCAAAGAGGGCAAACCCCCCCCAATAAACGTCAAACGTTGCAACATCCCATGCACAAAATATGGACACATGGCAATGCCGACCTAATTGTTAAAATGTACAGTAAGACAATTATATATACGTGTGGGATTCCCACAAGCCTTTGTTTACCCAAACAGTATAGCGGGTTAGTGTGTCGTCATTAAGCAGAAAGATTGTAGGATTGGAACTGATCGTTAGCTAGTCGGTTGTGTCTTTGGAAAATGCACTTAAAGGTCTAATGGGTTAAACTAACATAGTAGCAAAGTATATAATGTTTAGCACACTGTAATAGTTTCAGCAACGTGAGTTAGAGGGTATCCTCGATAATTCCATCTAAGGGGAATTTCTCACCTGCTAGGTGGAACAAAGCAAAACTTAAAGTTTTAGGCTGGTAGAGTTTTTAGCCTGTCGTCCTTTGTATATATTTTGTTGAACAGACAAAAGAATGAAAAAATAAACACCAATCCGGTTAAAGACGATTAGGTTTATTTTAATATGGTACCATCCCAATTCTTTGCGCAATTTTTTAAACCATTTAATGGGCATGTCACTAAGCAGTATATGAATCGCGATAACCGTTCAGCCACACGATCGTTTAAATACCCCATTTTTTCTCATAGACAACGCACAAACAAGGAGTACTGTGACTTCACAATACACGTCGGTGACAAAGAGTTTCCAGTTCACCAGAATATACTTGCAGCGAGAAGCGAATACTTTGACGTCATGTTTACCTCAAAGGTGGGTGAAGTGTTCACTACAAGTTAACTTGATAGGAGAATTAAAGAACATATATTGGTTTACTTGATAAAGATGCTAGGGTACTAAAAATATTTCAACTGATTAGTTTGGCTTAGACAGTTGGAGTTTTATGCATTAGCCGAAAGGTTTATAAGTTGTATCTTCAAGCAATGCACTTGTTTCATATTATTGTCGAACCCGGTTAATTATTGGGTATTATTAAACCTATAGAAACTTCCCTATCATATACTACACGCTGTAAAAGCTCCGGTAATCCGCCCGGTGTTCTAGCGGTTAAGTGATGCGTCGCAATTCAATCGAAAGGTTGCCGGTGCGAAATTGGTCACTAGCAAGTCGGTTGTGTCCTTGGGCAAGGCACTTTACGAACTTTGCCTGACCCCAGCAGATTAATTGGTTCTACCATATTGAGGGAACGTGTCTATCATATACAACACACTGCAATAGCTGCGGTGACCCGACGGTTGGCGCGAGGCGATCTGTCGATTGCCCGTGTGTTAACCCCCTTGGTTTTTTCATTCACGGGTATAAACATGAATATCCTATCCTATCCTAATCCCACAGTTGGCATGGGGAAATCTGCTGAATCACCATATAAGAATGTTCCTATATATATTCTCAATGTAATTATTGATTTTGAATATGCCCATTACGTTTCCCATTCACACGGACAAAATGTGTAAAAGTAGACGACGTCTGAACCATGGAGGTTAATCAGTTGAACTTATCAAAATAATATCACAATCAAATACAATACCTGCAATAGCTTTTTGGTAACCCTATAGTTTGTACTTAGTGGTTAAATACGAATTTTGTCTTCTTTATACTGGGCGTGGTTTATTCAAAATTTGCCCTTGTAATTAATGGCAGCAAATAAAGCAAATCACAGAAGAAGGACAGAAAAAACACGGCAAAACGAACAGTCGTTAAAACACATCATTAAAAAACGAAAAATATATTAAAATAGCGGATGCGGCCGCGTTAAATATTAATGAGTTAAAATGAAACTCTAAATAGATGAAAGAATCATTTAAAAAGCAAGTTGCAATGAAAGATATTTCTGAAGATTGCATGAAGTGGATTTTAGACTTTCTTTATTCTGGAAAGATTAAATTTTCACTTAAGAATATCAAAGAGATAATTCAATCTGCTGCACTGATGCAAATACAAGGTGATTTGATAATTTATTAAATTAATTACCCATTGTGCGATATTCATGTTTATTTATCCCTATGAATGGGAAACCGGGGCTAACACATGGAAAATCGTCAGATACCTTTACGGCCACTGTCGGGTTGCTGGAGCTATTGCAGCGTGTTGTGTATAATTTATTCTTTTTTTCAATTTAGTAAGCCCATTATCCGCTGGGTTCAGGCAATGTCCGTTAGGTGCCTTTCCCTTGGACATAACCGATTAGCCAGCGACCAGTTTCGAAACTGCAACACTTCGGCTGAACGGCAATGCACTAAACCACCAGAACAATCTGTTGGACCAATCGGGATCAAAACCAGCCACTAGAAAATAAAAAATTAAGAGATTTTTAGAATAAAAATATTGGTTTAGTAAAGTTTCTATCATAGTCAACATTATGGTTTGTTTGTTGGGGCACACAAATTCTAAAGAGCCGCCATGCCAGTATAAGATAAAATCTTTAATGTGACTATGGGTTTCCTACCATATTATTTTAATGAACAAACCATACTTACCAGAGATATATTACATACATGAATAATAATAAATCAATTGAATTTACCTTTAGAATTGTTGGATCTAGCTACTGATTATGTAGTGCAAGTTTTGAGTCCACAAAACTGTCTTCACTTCTTTCAAATCGGGAAGTTACATCTTTTGGATGACTTGGAAAATGCTGCAAAGAAATATTTACTAAGTCACTTTGATGAAGCTGCCCAGCAAGAAGGCTTTGTGGATTTGGATTTTCAAGATTTGAAAATGTTTATTTCTTCACAAGAGGTGGTTGTAATAAACGAGGAGAAAGTTTATGAAGCTTTGGTGCGTTGGCTGAAACATGATCTCGATTCAAGGAAGAAATATTTCCCAACACTGTTTCAACATATACGTTTGTCTGCGCTGCCAATCAAATACATTGAAGACGTTATCAGAAAAGAGGTAGGAACGCTTATTTAATACAACCATTTTCTTCAACTTAAAAAAAGCTTGGGCTATTAGGATACAACCATTTTTATAGAATATTTATCTTTATCCCCCTTAATGAGAAAACCAAGGGGGTTAACACACGGGCAATCGTCAGATCACCTCGCACCCATCGTCGGGTTACCGGAGCTATTGCAGTGTGTTGTATATGATAAACATTTTCTTTAATTTGGTAGAACCCATTAATCCGCTGGGTTCAGGCAATGTCCGTAAAGTGCCTTGCTCAAAGACACAACCTACTAGCTAACGACCAGTATCGCACCTGCAACCTTTCGATTGAAAGGCGACGCACTTAAACGTTAGACCAACGGGCCGGACGATATTGAACTGAAGACCTCCAATCTTACAAAGCTCAATTTTCGGCGATCATATATTTGATAATGGTAATAAAAATTCTACACTTGTTTCTGTGTATGGTGTAGATAGGTGCTTGGGTATTTACCTTTGGTGAGGCATTTTCCTAGTGCTATTTTATTTGCTAAACCATGCAATATATAGTTTTCTGTTTACACTATTTTATATCGCTATCAAGTTGTATTGGTTTAGACTGTAGTCTTTCTGCTTTTTAACCACAATTTGCAGGACTTTCTTTATGAATTTCGAAGCTGTTGTGAAAAGATAATGCAACGTTACTATTTGGTGTGGGAGTAAAACTAATATTGAGGCCAATCCAAGAAAGGGATTACTTCCAGGTAGAAAAATTAATCAATGTATTATTTTCTTTAATTAACTATTGATTCTCTTTTTAACAGATTCCAACTTAGGGTTTTATTGCACATGGGACATATAATCATATTGATATCCATCCATCAGAAAACAAATTTCAACTCCGCAAGGGTATAAATTTTTGATGTAAAACATTTTACATGATTATAAGTTTTTCCAAGTTCCATTTTGCTAGTATTAATTTAAAATGTTCAAAAATATGCCGCAAGTAATGATAATTGTTAATATTGGGTTTAATGGACATATCTGTTTTTATTTAAAATTGTCATACCATGTGTAGTTACTGTCTGTTGTAACAATATTTTAATAAAGCTAGGAAAACTAAAACAAAATTGAAAATTCTTTTGCAGGTCAATATTAATTGTTTTTCTTCTATTCTCTCTTCCTGTGTTCACGGTAACAGTGGTTACGTCTGCGACAGCTCTAACTTCTATTGTTACAATGGAAAAACTTGGGAAAGATTTGCTGAAGTGCCACATGCCTTTCAATGCCACTATATGGTCTACATTGGTTGGTAGATTTAAATTAAGATAAAATTATACATTATTTAATTACATTTATTTAATATTAGCTGGTTAGTTGTATCTGTGGATATAGCGCAGTGGATTAGTTGATTTTACTAAAACTAAAAGAAAGCCTTAATCATATTCAATACATTACAATAGATTCAGTGGTGGCACAATTAATCGGACCAAAACAGATTACCTCAAGAATATCTCACTCACCATCGAGTTATGTAATATCTTGCAGTGTAATGAATAGGTATAGACGGTTTGTTTAGTTTTAATACAACCTATTATTTTACTGGATTCAGATAATGTCCACTAAGTGTCTTGTTCATTCCCGACTTACCGCTGCAAGGCCATAGCCAGTGGTTGTGGGGTATGCTCTTTGTGGTGTGTATAAGGGGTTGAGTTATCCAATAGGCGCAGAGCTATGCATGACCGTATTCACCCAATTTTCAGATATATTTTCAACATTATAGATTTACCTGTTAAAGTGTAAACATTTTTTTTAGATTTAGTTGCAGTTCCATCAATTTATCTTTTTGGAATCGTTATAACTCAGACATCTATACATGGCAAATCGCAGACAAATACAACTTACAAAATTTACAAGTTTAGCATTAAGTCCAAACAATTTAACGAAGTGGTAACATGCTCCACTCCATGGCGAACTGGTGCTTCTGTTGTGGCTGTTGGAGGTAGGGAATTCACTTTAGTACTTAGATCAATGCATATTGGTTAACCAATGTTTTACAGATAAGATGTACATCATGGGAGGTTACCTTTATCGCCATGGATCGTCCGACATAAAAACAGGTATTTTTATTAAGAGACATTTCTTTAATTTATTTTCTTCACAAGAAAACAATGAACCAGCTAGCAACCGGTTTTCAACCAGCAAACTTTCGGCTTTAAAGCAGCACAATTAACCCGCCAAGTTATTTATATGGACTATTACTACTGGTTATTTTAACCAGTTTATTTTACAGTTTCTGATCTTGTTGACATACTTAACCTAAAGGAAGATGTTGACATATTTGACCCAAATAAAAGGTTTCACCGGGAGATTGGCCAAAACTTAAACATTGCTAGAGCTCACTTTGCAGCTGTACAGCTTCGTTCCCGCATTTATTCCTTCGGTAAAATTACTGCACACATGTTTTTAGTTTTCCAACCAAGTTGATCAACTTTTCCAAGGTGGATTTGGCAAAAACAACGAAAGACTCACAAGCGGAGAGTTTATGGATCCCGCTGATGGGGTTTGGAACAAACTTACAAACGATGTTCCCATTCCGCTTGGTTCTGCATCAGCATTTTGCATGGGTGACCACATTGCAGTATATGGAAAGTAGGTTAAATGTTGACACTGCTTCATGCTATGTTGCAGGATAAATCACTTTAAGTCACTTTGTAAGACACATTGCTATATGCCATCTAAGAGAACACTTTGCTTCAAGACAGTTTATGAGGCCCAATTCCTTAAGTCAGTGTCGATAATTAAAATAAAAAGGGTATTTTTTTCTGAATTGTGCATTAGGTCTTTGGGGCCAAATGTTCGAATACTGATATGGTACAACCAGTTTTCGAACCTGCAACCTTTCGACTCTTTAATTTAAATATTGATATAATGCATAGATAATTGGAAAACTTGAGCATAAACACCTTTACTAAGTTCGTGTATGAGCAGTAAATCCAACAGTGTGTGAGTAAATAGTTAAGAGTGGTTCAAACGAGATTTATTTAAATATGGATTTCTAAATAAAAAAACGGCTTACCATTATGTGTTAAAACCTGCCCAATACAAAATAAATAATTATTAAAAATAGGAAAGAAACCTTGGAGAAATTCTTTCTATTTAACTCCTTCAATGAAGAGTGGGTGGTGCTGGAAAATGATAATCAAGAAACTTAAACACGTCCTGAATTTACAAGCACCAGGTTAAGGAAAAGGTGGATTTCTATGTCTCTACATTGAAATTCGTTCCTTTATGTGCGTTTCTGCCCAATTCCTATTTAATATTGGCATCAGAAATTGTGTTATTAAGCTCAGAATTTTCGCATGTTACGTTCCAGACTTCACCTGTTGGTGATCTTTGATATACGTACTATTATTATTCACACTGTTATTCTTGTTTTCATTTTCATGGTTTAACTAACCTGTAAGTGTGCGTGAAGTAATCTGACGCTTGCCCGCGTGATCACACTTGATTATTGGGGATAAATCTGAATATTCTACACATTACGGTGGTCCCTTTTAGCTTGCTATAAATACCAGTTTGTTTTAACTACATTCTTAATTTTCTTTATCTGTATATAATACGAAGTGTAGATTCTTTACCAATAATACGTATAGTGTAGATTCTTCTGCGTAGGTGACCTGCACTTACGCTCAGAATCGCAACACTATGGATGCGTTGGAATTTCCCAAATGTCTAAACGACTTAAAGTTTAAACAAGCACACTATCTACCTATAACTTGTTTAACAATATTTGGTTAACCGCTTAGTATTCATCAAAAAGGAAAATACGATAAAATAAGGCAGTAAATAAATGAGGCGAGTTTGTGACGTCACAACAACCTTGAAATGTCTGGGATTTACCGGTCTATCATCAGGGGCACACAATGAATGTCGCTCAAACAACATCAAACTAAATGAACATACGATACAGATGTTACACGTAGTAAATTTGTTTTAATCAAAAGATTTGTTTTTCTCTGTTGTGGAATTGGTACATTGATAGAGTTTAGTTATGTTTTTTTAGAACTCCAGAATTACAAGACTTAAAAATGGCAAGCGAATAAAATAACGATACGGAAACAGGAAAGGACATTATAACACACAGATTGCATAACACTAATGCATTTGATTTAATACGTATTTAAAAGTGTGAAAAGGAGCACTACAGTAGTGCACTATAAATACCAAAAAAGAACAAAACAATTAAAATTCTAAAATAAATAAATAATAAATTAGAAAAGTAAATAATTAGCGAGCCAAAAAAGGATGGTTAGCAAATTAAAAAAATACTACAGATTGCAGCAAGGATCCGATTATATTAAAGCAAATTTGTTGTGACATGTTAGTTTAATATTGACTGCCATCTTCATCTGGAGATCACACCACCAACTCTCGAACAGTAAATTGGAGGAGAAAGAAGCCACGAAGAAAGAACGGACAACCTTCTCCTTGTAGAGTAAATTTCGATGTCTGGATATCTGAAACAGTAATGTCTTGGCAGTATGGTTGTAAAAATGTTTCAAGACAGTAAAAAGATAGAAAGATAGATACAATAGATAGAATAGATAAAAACAGGTTAGTTAGGGGATAGGGTGGTGTGCATTCAGATGGTGAAAAAAATATTTAAAAACCAAAAACAAGTATATAATAAGATTAAAGTGATAAGTTTTAAAATACAAATCTGTTAGCGCCGGCAAAAATACTATTTTTACAGAAAAACAAAACCAAGTGTGCCAACGGCTTACCAAGTAACAGAGAATACCGTAATAAACACGATTCAAAAATACAAAAGGCCCGTACAAGGTGATAATTACGTAACCATTAATAACACGTGAGAGTCGGTAAACTTCAAACGCAAAAAAACGACGTCAAAAACACAAAACACTTTAGACATAAAATAAATTAAAACAAATACTGCACGAGACGCCACAACATCTCATTTTTTCCACATTTGTTAAGTTTGAGAAATACGATCTCGTTGAGCATCTCGGATGTTCGGGCGAAATAACCAACGAAGTAATGGGGTAAACGATCCCACGAAGTTTGGAGCATTTAATACGTTTATCCTGCAAAAACAAGAATAACCTGCTTGGGCGAATTAAGTACAAAGCTAGAATTGTGCAATCGTGCATTACAATCTGGTGTCATGTATGTTAATGCGTGATAAATGTTATCTAATATGTATAGTGAAAGTGACATCTCACATTCAAGGTAGCAACGCCACAATTTGCACCACATGAGCCATATTTTCAGACTTAGCCAGCTCATAAACCAAAGGTGTGTGCGCCTAATGACTCACTTCCGAGTGAGCATAAAATTGGTACAGCGATAATTTCGCTATGCGACGAAAGTGAGACGATTAAAAGAAAACTAACGCCATTTTGCTTCATTTTTTTTGCTAGTATTTTTTGAAAATGTTGAAAAATCTGCGCCAATTTATGTTTTTTTAATAGGGACATATCTGTTTTTATTTGAAATTGTCATACCATGTGTTTCGGCAGCGCCGTGTGCCTAATCTTTTTCGAACCTTTTGGCAGAATTCAGCTTTTACGCGCCACTTTGAACTTGTAGTGTATTTCAATATAATAATGATATACAAGTTGTGACGTGGCGGCGTGGCGTGGCGGTAACTATAAAATAATGAAACAAATTAACATTTGTAGAAATAGTGCGATACCATAAAGAACACTTTAGCCACCTGAAACTTGTGCCTTTAAATATACTTCCGTAAACTACAGAAGTCCAAAAATAACTAATAGAATTGCAAAACGCCAGGTTCCGTTCACTACATAACTAACATAAAAAGTAAATGCAGATCCAGGACACGTATCGCATGCATCACATACCCAATCGTGCGGTTCAATTGTTGATGCATGCAATGACGTAAAAATTAAGCTGGGGACAGAACATGGCTCCCCTAAAATTGAAACAATTTTACACTTAACACAACACACATGACGACTTTAAACTCTATACGAAAATTAAATCATTTAAGGCTCCTCGTCGGGGAATCGTCTTATTTGCGTCAGAACTACGCAAGTTCATCGTTCACGATCACATTTCATCCTTATCGTTATCGTTATCGACGTCGCTTCTATCGTTCTCGACGTCCCTTCCAACGTTCTCGACGTCGCTTCCAACGTTTTCGACGTCGTTGCCAACGTTCTTCGTAGTCCTCTCCATCGGTCTCGGCGGCGCCTGCGATGGCAATACAAATCCCGCACGATTTGAACTTACCGCAAGGTGAGAACATAGGCCGTTGTTTCATGATTAAAAGTTGATTGGGTATAAGAGGTTCTGTTTCTCCTGGGTCGTTTAATGTCCCACCGTTCTCCAAAGCAAACTTCTTTATATTTGGGTTGCTGCAAAAACGACTCTTTTGTTGCCGTACACGTTTTTCTGCACAAATTCGATTATTGGAAAGTCGTATATTATCGTTTCTTATTGGTAGTGGCAATGCATTATGGCCTTTATCTCCTTGTTGTATGTTTTTGCCAAGAATATTTAGAAACTTCCGATCCTCTTGCGATACAGACTTCGCCTTGTTGGATATTTCATGAAAATCCGAATCGAGCCAATTTTGAGCTTGTATTGGACCTTCCTTTACTTTCGTGTACCCAACGCAGCGATGCGAAACAACTTTAGTTAAATAGGGATTACCAACCTCTTCTGTACGCACGACTCCTACTATTCCCCAACCAAGAGCTGAACGCTGTGCGTACGGTTGGCATTCGTCTCCCGCCACTATTTCTCTCGGTCTGATTGCGCCAGGAACGTTCGTCCCAAGTAATATACTTATTTCCAGATTATGTTGGTACGAAATTATCTTACTTGACATTCCTTTCAAATGATTCCACTTTCTTGCGTGCTCTCGTCGAGGGATTTGGCTTCGACTTGCTGGTATATCAGGTCTAACGAACACGTATGGAATTTTAAATGAAACCTTGCCGTCGAAGCTCTGCACCTCCAGATCGCATATCTTTTCGCTAGAAACCACGTCTTTGCAGCCCAGCATCGTGCTTAGTTCCACCAACGGGACGTCCCTTGCAGCCCAAGCTGCGTCTTTAGCCCGTCTGATATAAATGAGTTATTTGATTGGGCGTCTAGTATACAGTAACACTGGATTTGAAGAGTAGGATTAGCTCTACTGCGTACTCTTACCGGTACAATCATGGATTGGTCCATGTCATATTTATTTAGTTTAGTGGAAGTACAGAGGCAGCCTGTTCTTTCGATATTCGTATTGATATGTAACGAGGTCAGATGTAGTTTATTACATACCTTACAAGTCACCCGGTTTCGACAGTACCTCGCGATGTGATCTTGACTTGATCCACATGAAAAGCATATTCTGTTGTTTAGGATAAATTCGTGCCTATCTCGCCTCGTGATTTTGGCAAACGCACTGCAATCGTCGATGTGGTGTCTTCCCTTGCAATAGTGGCAATATTGCTCGCTCACAGGTTGCTCTAGGTCTCGTGCTCTGGTACTAAATGAATTCACGTAACGGTTGCCTTGGATTGCATTTGGCTGTATTCTCCTATTGCTGGACACATGCAGCTCTTGCAACTCCGGAATGTTCTCCTGATCGGCAATTTTAGTAATAAATTTAGCTAGTTCTGAAAAGGGGGGATAGTTTCCTGAATGTGACGTTTTCCATAGAGCCGTTTCTGCGCGCCACCGGTTCACGACAAACTGTGGTAATTGTGAAAGAATTTTCACACTCTCGGTAGGGTAATCTAGGACATTCAAGCAATATATACGCTGTTTAGCAATTTCCACTTGGTTTAGAAAATCGGAAAACCGACGGAGTCCACCAAAATCAGTTTGGGAAATCTTAGGCCAAGAATAAACGTTATCAATAAAAGCTTTTGCGATTACGCTTTCGTTTCCATACCGTTCTTTCAACTTTGATCTTGCTTCTAGGTATGCGTGCTCACTTTGAAGGAGAAAGAAACCATCAACCAACATTTTAGGTTCGCCCTTGAGGTGTTGATTCAACAGGTTCAACTTCTGTGCAACACATATTGAGTTAGATTCTACGAGCGCGTCAAACGCCGTTTCCCATGCTGGGAACTTTAAAACAGTTCCGTCAAATATGTCTATAAGTTTCCGCCAAATATAATATATAACTTTATGGTAGGCAAGCGATGCACCGCAGGTAAAGACCGAAACTGTTGAGACTCACGTGAAGAATGGCGTGTCGTTGCTGCTTCCAAGATTGGCGTCCGAAACGGTGTGAATCTACCCGTCGATGAACCAACTCCTGCAGTACAGATTGGGCGGTGGTATACTATCAGGTAGATCTTCCGCATAAATCCCATAAGGATTTTCTACGCGTTCAGCATCTAAACATGCAGCGCTTGTGGCAGCCCTTCCCGAAATTTCCTTACTTACTTTGGTAATCTCGAGATCCGTTTCGGCGTTGATTTGTCGCATTCGTAGCTCCTTTTCCTTTTCTATGTAAGGTAGCTTTGCT
Source organism: Ciona savignyi (assembly GCA_000149265.1). Taxonomy (NCBI): domain Eukaryota; kingdom Metazoa; phylum Chordata; class Ascidiacea; order Phlebobranchia; family Cionidae; genus Ciona; species Ciona savignyi. Next base: position 322,827 of record CH002494.1, read on the forward strand.
GATAAGGCAGCAGATGCCACTTCATTTTCGTACCTTTTCTTCTTAAATTTCTCGTCTATTGAGACGCGCCTTGAATGTTTATTAGAAGACCTACTTTTGGAATATGTGGACATTCGCTCTTCTCTCAGCTGCGTAATTGTCGTTCTCGCATTACTCAGCATTTCATCCATTATTTTGTCGTATCTGGGGAGTCTTTCAACAACCGTCGAATCCATGTGCTTCAATCGGTTGATCATCTCTTCAAGATTTTCTTTGTGTTTTACCGCTTCTGCAACTTTTCTTTGCAACTCTTCGAGGTTGTTGCAAAATATCAACTGTGCATTTGCGTCGGCAACACATTTTCGAAATATTAGTTCCATGTCATCGATTTCCTTCATTAACGTTTGCAATCTTGGGTCATTATCTTTTGGAATTTTCCTTCTTACGGTAATGTTTTGTTCGTCAACATTACACTCGTCGATCGACCTCTTTCCATCTTCAATGCCTCCCGCGGCTTCGCTCATTGCGAATGAATGAACGTTGATTACAGATAAGTTTCAGTTACTGTTTCGGCAGCGCCGTGTGCCTAATCTTTTTCGAACCTTTTGGCAGAATTCAGCTTTTACGCGCCACTTTGAACTTGTAGTGTATTTCAATATAATAATGATATACAAGTTGTGACGTGGCGGCGTGGCGTGGCGGTAACTATAAAATAATGAAACAAATTAACATTTGTAGAAATAGTGCGATACCATAAAGAACACTTTAGCCACCTGAAACTTGTGCCTTTAAATATACTTCCGTAAACTACAGAAGTCCAGAAATAACTAATAGAATTGCAAAACGCCAGGTTCCGTTCACTACATAACTAACATAAAAAGTAAATGCAGATCCAGGACACGTATCGCATGCATCACATACCCAATCGTGCGGTTCAATTGTTGATGCATGCAATGACGTAAAAATTAAGCTGGGGACAGAACACCATGTGTAGTTACTAAATGTTTTAACAATATTTTAATAAAGGTAAAAGTGAAACAATTTTTTTTTCAGGTCGAGAGTAATTTTGCTTCTTCTATTCTAACTTCCTTTGTTCACGGTAACAATGGTTACGTCTGCGCCCGATCTAACCTCTATTGTTACGATGGAAAAACATGGGAAACATTCGCTCGACTGCCAGATAATTTTGAATGCCAGTATATGTTGTACATTTTGTATATATTTTATTTTTGTATTTGGCGACTAAAACACGTATAATTTACATAAAAAAAACACGATAATTTCATGTTTTTTTTCAGTAATTACGTTTTTACTAATATTGGATACCAGAAAAAGGATACCTAGAGTATTGCCATTAAGAAAAAAAAACGAAATATAAAAGGGAAGGGTTGAGGGGTACTTATTCTTAGTTTTCGTAGTTGTTTTTAATATTAAATCTACTGTACGCTTTTCCTTTTTCTAAGGTAATAATTTGCCCACTCAAAAAACGTTTTATTTTCGTATTTAGAACCCATGGCGTTTTTTTGCTTGAATTCTGTATTGTTCCAAATATACGTATTTTTGATGTCCAATTGGGTTTTAATTTTGATAATTTCTCTTTTGAATATGTTGGTCATTTCCAATGCTATGATGCACTGTTCATCGTTATCCGTTGTAATATAGAGAACAAGTTGTTTATTAAATTTTACATTATTATTACTAGGGCTGTGCAAATTCATAAAAAAATCATGCCGGTTAACCGGTTTAACAATAAATCGGTTAACGGTTAACCGATTAAATCGGCGTTTCCCTACTCGATATAACGATGCAAGCCGATCTTATGGTATTTGAAGAGCAACATACATATAGCTTGTTTTGTTATCGCGTGCTTTTCAAAGGTCGATTGCTTCAAAAGATAAGGCCATCTCCGTTATCTTATGCTTATCTTATATTCGTTCGTCCCGTACGTAACGTAATTCCGACTTCCGTAATAACGTAACTAAACGTAATTTCATAATTACGCCGAGGTCTAGTCGGTTAACCATTCACCGATTTTATTGACGGTTAACTGACGTCCCGTCGGTTAACCGGTTAACCGTTAACCCATGCACAGCCCTAATTATTACATAAATTATTATGGATCGTTTCCGCTTCGTTAAATATATTAGTAATAGGTTTACATTCGGTTAAGATATGATCAATATTGTCCCTACATAGTTTAGGTCCCATTGGTATGGCGTCGGTTGGTATGACTGCAAATCCAGTCTCCGAAGAAATACGCTTTATGTGCGATTTTGTACGATATTTCGCGTTCTATATTGTTAAAGTATGGTTTTATAGATTTAGCTGTTAGCGTGATTTGCTTCCACAGGATTATTTTATTATTACTTATTATTTCTTTCATTACCGTACGTTCTTTAATTATGGTGTCGTATATAGGTCTTAATTTGCTTGATTACCATTCCAAATTATTTTGTTTAAGAATTCTAGTTATTCGTTTAAGTTCCGCATGTGCACCGTCCGGTTCGCTAGCGTTTGGTTTTAGGTTCGTATATAAGTTTTCGTTTACTAGTTTATAGTTGATCCGAGGTTATAACGAAGCCACTCTTTTAGGGGGTGTCGATTATGTTATTTCCTATAAGTGCGTACAATCGCGACGCACGTGCTGCCTGCATTTTATTTTTATGTCGGGTACGTACAGTCCGCCTTCGCTAGATGGTGCTAATAGTTTTTTTCGCGCAATTTTCTCGATTTTACTTGGGAACCATAGACATTTAAAGATTATTTATTTATTTTATTATATGTTTTTGCGTAATCTATTAGTAGCCGGTCGTTGGATACTATTTGAGTTTTTCCGGTATTTATTTTTTGGCCGAATGACCGTTCATATAGTTTTAATTAGTCAAGCGTATGTTTTAGCGAGTTTGCGTTTGCAAGGAATAGCGTCAGATCATCAGCGTACTGTTCTAATTTCGTTTCTCCGTGGCCAATTTTTATACCTTTAATTTGCGAGTTATTGAGAATTTTTCCTGTTAACGTTTCCACTCGCAGTTGGAAGAGTAACATACTGCATGGGCATCCCTGCCGGATGCCCCGTTTTAATTCCACTTGTCGCGTGAGGGCGCCGTTGACTTCTATTTGGCTGGTAATTTGGTTATAAAGTGTTTTTATCTGTCGTTTAATGTTTTAGGGAAATTCAAGTTGTCAAGGATTTTAAATATGAATAAGTGGTTAACACGATTAAAAGCGTTCTCAAAGTCTACCGCGACGATGGACGTTTGTTTGTTTGGGAAATATATTTGTTGCGTTGATTATTGCTGTTATATTGTAAAGCGAGTGGTCGATTAATCTGCCTTTTAGGCCGCATTTGTGCGCTTGGTTAATTAATTTTTTGAAAGTTGTTTCGCATCTTTTAGTAATTATCCCACTAAGTAGTTTATAATCCGTGTTCAGGAGCGAGATTGATCGCCAGTTTCTTATTTCCGCCTTTTCGCCCTTATTTTTATAGACTAATTTTACCGTTGCTATTCTCATGATTTTGGTCATTATGTTACGTAGAAGGATATTATTATATAATTCTTCTATGTCAAATTTGATTATGGGCCATAGTATTATATATAATTTTACCTTAATGCCGTCGCATCCGGGAGTGCTGTCGTTATTCATATTGTCTAATACGTTATAGATTTCTTGCGTATTTATGGGTCTAATGAGGGTGTTTTTGGATACGTCATCGAATTCTAGGGGGGTAAGGTCGCAAAGGTATTCATCCTGTGTTACCGAGTTATCCTCTATTGACCATAGTTGTTTGTAGAATTTATATATTTCGTCTATGATTTACACCGGCGTTTCCGTAAGGGTTCCGTTTTCCTTTTTAATTATGTAGATTCTGTCGACGTTTTGTTTAGCGGCTTCATGACGAAAGAAGGTTTTTGATGGTTTCTCTTCGTTTTCTACGGGTTTGATTTTGGCTCGAATTATCGCTCCTTGATGAATTTTGTTCTTGTAGCGTTGTATGTTTTCGTTTAGTTGTATTATTTCGTTAATATTTGATTCCGTTTCTATGTTATTTTTTATCGTTGCTAAACGTTTGCCGTTACAATATCTCCGTTTTTCGGCTTGCGCTTTTTTAATTGATAGAGATTTCGATTCGTTAATTATTCCTCGTATATATTACCGAATCGCCGTGAATGCGCCGGTATACGTCAACGATGGGATTTTCTTACAGACATTTTTTAGTGCGTCTCGGTCTCTTTTTAGGTTTGCGTTATAACCGTTATAACCGTCGATGACTGAGTGAATCTCCTGTATACATAGGATATCTATTTTGTGATATTTCATATAAGACATGATGTTCGTAAATTTTGTTATAAAACCATTTGAGTTTATGGAGCCAATTTTTAAATTACTCATCATGTCTTATATGGAATATCGCAAACAACGTTTACTTTGCAGTGTATGTGTGGTTGGTGTGTTTTACACAAGTATGAATCCGCTGTTGCGGGTGTTACGTGTGTTATTGCTTTGTCTGATGGCGCGGGTTAAAATCGTTTGAGTCCGATGATAAATGTCTTGATCTTTTTGGGGATGGGTGTACTGTGAATATTTTTTTATGTCGGTAACTGATTTACTTTTGGGGTTGAGGATGTGTATTCGGGTGTACGATACACGGATTTCGCAGTGGAAGGCTTTCGACCCGTGACAAATTCGTCGTGGGCGTCTTGGATTTCCTGCCGCATTGTGTTAAGTGACGTGCTGCCTTCTAATGATGTCTCGGATTTTTTCTTTAAGCGTTTGGAGGTTCTTTCTTGTTTGGGTTTTTTTAATTTTGATTTTCTCACGCGTTGGTTTAGTTGGTGGTATTCCGTCGGGTCTATTGGGGTGATGTTTACCATGGGCTGTGCGTTTGGTATAATAATGTCGTGCTCTGGGTCGTCTGAGTTGTACAAGATTTGAAAGCGGTTGTTGATTGTCGTTGGGTTCGTTTTGTTGGTTTTTCGTTTTTCCGCGCTTTGGCTTGGCACGGTTTTCCACGGATTTGGGTTGTTATCTTGTTGTTTCGTTGTACTGTTGTTTTAATCTTTTTTGTTGTTTTTTTAAGGGTACCGTGTTTGATGTGGTTTGGAAGACTGTACGTGTTCTTCTTTCCGCGTTGTTGTTGCGGGATGACCTCAACGCGTTTCCGGGTTGTTTACATTGGTGGCAGTATCCCTTTTGTAAACAGTTCTGCTGCTCATGACCTCGGTGCTTGCAGTATCTGCATAGGGGAAGATGTCCTTCCCCTGGTCTTGTGACCGTAACTTGGCGCCCGGCGATCTTCATGAGAGGTGGAATGTTTCGTATCTGCAATTTATCAATTGAGACGTTGACCCAGCCGTTTTTTATATGCGGGAAGTTGCGATGTGTGCCACATTGCACAATTTTTACATCTCCCCAATGGTTGTTTTTGATTGTTGCTATGACATCCTTTTTGACATTTTCACAGGGAACTGGGTGTAGTGATACAAATTCCAGCTTATTCCTTGGGTACATGGCGTGAATTTGCATTGTGGAGCCGCTTTCTGTTGTGAAGGTGATGGTTTTTTTCAAAGAAGTTAATTATCTCATTCAGGTTTGGCACCTCGTTGTTGTCATTTTTTCTTTGATTGTGACAAAAAATTGACACTCATTGAAATTGACAGTCTTTGAAATTATACATAACGACTCCCTCGGTTATTTCAGCGATGTCCGCTAAGGGAGCGCCTTCTGCGAATAACTCCATAAAGGAGGAAACCGACATATGTTCGATAGTTCCCGTTAATTGTAAGATCAGAGATCTTGGAAGTTCTACATCCAGTTCTTGCTGGTTGTGGGTCATCTTTTCTCCTTGTTTGTGTTTTTATGTTTAAGCTTGTTTGGATTTTGGTGTACGTTATAGTACGAAATTATTATTAAATTATTTAAGGAGCTTCACACAATATTGCCCTCAAAGGTAAGTAATTGGATAGATTTAATTGAGTGGTAGTGATGTTGTTGTGGTGTCTTGATGATTGGTATATTCAAAAAATTGTGTGTGACGAAATAACAGATGCAATGCAGAGCAGTAATTATTCACTATTCACTATAGATATTTGGCAGATAACTTGCCTTGTCCTATAGCGTAATAAGCACAATACTCGAACTCAAAGGAGCCGAGAAGCGATGGTATGTTGTAGCAGAACTAACTAAATGACACACAACAAAAGCAAATTTTGAAAAGCAAAAAGTCTGAAAATCATTAACGTACTCACTTTTAAAATATTTATCATCATCTATTTTCAGCTTTAGTCAATTTCGTAAGTTACGTTTGTATAGGATAGGATATGTAGCATTTCGTATAATCTATATTTGCTTTCATTTATTTTATGTCCTAAATAGTTTGTGTTTTTACGTCGTTTATTTTTGCATTTTAAGTTTACCGACTGTAACGTTTTATTACTTTGTACGTAATTATCACCTTGAACGGCCCTTTGTATTTCCTCTGGTTTAAATCATTAACATAGTTTTTCCACCTAATTCCCCTCAGTTAGTCAAACGTGCTGATGTGAAACGTATTGCACGTAAACTTCTCGCACCTCGTAAATTCTCTATATATTCTGGAAATTTATATACCCTACAAAATAATCTACAATAACGTACTTGAGATAACTTGCGTTATGCTGTATATCGTACTAAGTAACTCGCTTCGAGAATAGACCGTATATTGAATGAGACGCAGAATGCAACTAAAGTGAATCAAGAGTTATAGACTTCGAGTTTAAGATCAAGACTTTATAAATCGTGGCTACCATATCATTTGGTGGGCGTTCTGTGGAAACTAGACATTCCGCTGCGCAGCTCGCGAGGCAGCCTACCGAACCAAGCTCAGCTAATCCCCGGTCAGTAAAACTACAACAAAAGCGCGAGCCCACAGATATTCATGTTTATCGCCGCGAATAGGTAAACCAAGGGGGTTAACACACGGGCATTCGTCAGATCACCTCGCGCCCATCGTCGGGTTACCGGAGCTATTTCAGTGTGTAGTATATGTTAGACACGTTCTTTCAATTTGGTAGAACCCATTAATCCGCTAGTCGGTTTAGGCAATGTCCGTAAAGTGCCTTGCCCAATGACACAACCGACTAGCTAGCGACCAGTTTCCCACCTGCAACCTTTCGATTGAAAGGCGACGCACTTAACCGTTAGACCAACCGGCCGGACGGTTATGTTATTTTTTATTTTAGTTTTACGACAGTTTGTTTATATATATTAACCTGACCCTTTTCTCTAATGTTAATCTAAATTATATTTATTATTTATGGCGAGTTGCTTTCATATTAATCCATTGTATACATTTAAATCACTCGTTAATCCCATTTGTTTATGTTACCGCCCGTGAAAAATACTAACCAGTGTTTTCATTTTAAATATGGCAGGTTTTTACATTTTTTTGTAAATAAATAGAACAAATTCAGCATTGTGCATTTTCAAATTTAGTATTGTGCAGTATTTACCGTCTTTTCATAGACCGGAATATTTAATTTAATTTAAATTGTTTTAAGAAACGATTATTGTGTTTTGAGAAACGATTTTTCCGAGGTATCTTATTTTGTGCTTACCGTAATCATCTATTGGTAGAAACGAAAATAAGGAAACAAAATTTATGTTTCTACTAACTATTTTTATTTCCAGAAACAAAAATTACAAATTAGAAACGAAAATTGTCTCTTAGAAACGAAATGGGAAACAAAAATTTGTAAATTAATTGAAAGAAATATGCGTCACCGTTTCCTATTACATACAGCACACGAAATTCCAATCCACCTGTGCACTTCTATATATTTCCTCACAACAACAAAAAACGGTTGAAGCAATGGATACAACAATGCAAGCGTTCTTAACTACTTGGAAAAAAACCGCAGTGTGTAGTGCACATTTTTGAGACTAGGATTATCGTAGTAAAATTGTATTTGACTCCAATGGAGTGGCCAAGATGATAAAAACAAACCGCTTGGTGAAAAATGCAGTTCCAACAATTTTTAACTTTTCTGAATATGATTTTAAACATAGTGATCAAATCAGTACATCAAGCGGTATTTCGTACAGGACAAAACGGTATGAAAATAGAGTTTGCAAATGGAGGTATGTGATATGTACAATTTTTGTCATGCAGCCACAATTGTGCCGTTTTTCAAAAAAATATTTTAATTCAAGCTAAGAAAAAATACCTTGCCACAAAGTCTTTGTTGAGACCAACTATTCCACCTACACCTAGTGATGCATCTAAATCTAAACCTGCTGATTCTGAAGTATGTTCAGTCTTATAGTGTTTTTGAATTACGGTACTTTTTTAATGTAGTGTTGAAATTGATATTTAAATAATTCATTTGTATTCATTTGTAGGAAGCTGAAGAATCTGAAATGAAAGAAACAAGTTCTGTAGAAATAAGTACCACATGATCTCTGGTGCCATTTAGTGATGAAATTGCATCTTCAGCGGGAAGTAGCTCTCATAGCCTACTGAGTTGAATGTGAGCTTGTATGAATTTTGTGCAGAAATGCTTGTACATTCATGCAGCACAAACATTCTTGCCGTGTGTCCATAAGAATACTGTTTTTGCAACCGCACCAAGTCATGTCAATAGGTAATGTTTCTAAATAAACATTTTCTTCTATGGTGCTTGCATCTTCAGAGATACTTTCAGACGTTCTCCTTGGTTCAAACGCATATGACCGAATTTGTGTTGTTTTAATGTGTACAATAAAACTTCTTTCATCCATGCCAAAATGCTAAAAACTGTCATCCATTTTAGTGTTACAACATTAACTTCACGTTACTCTAGAAATGAAGAAAACAAAAGTAATTTGTTAAAACTTCTATGTATATGTTTACTTAATTTCTCAGTTTGTAGCCTAAGGGTTGATAATAACATTGCTTGTCTACGTTACAGATTATGGCTATATATTGAAAAGCAACAAACATGAAAGAAGTAGGCTATTCCAACCGCATAGTCTGATCTTTGTTTGATGACTGGTTTATTTCTATAAGTTGCTGGCAGTTACAGTTTACTACCTCCTGTTCTAGTATTCTTGTTCTGTCTTATATTGCTAAGACTTATTATTCTAAGTCTCCATAAAAAAAAACGAAAATACAACGCTCCTGTAGGCGCTTCTGTTACTAATTCACCTCTAAACTGACACATGATTGTATACAACGCATATAGACACGAAATCTCAACAACGTCAATGACGTAATACGGAAAATACCCTAACAAAAATGAAATGCATATTTGCTCATAACTTTTTACCAAAAAATATTGCAAGAAACTGTTTTGATTTTTGAAATCAGCGTACGTTTTCCATTTATTAATTTATTCCTAGAATCGACTTCAGTTCCCCTTTAATACTTCACACATCACTGAATTTTCACGCTCTTTTGACAACAACAACACAATCGTTTGAACAGCCTAAGCCCGTTTCTATGGGAACGCTTGCTGTATGAGTTATTCGACATAATGATAATAGTATTCTCTTTATTAAGCAAAGTAACTCGCAGATTCGATAGCACCTTTGATAAAGAAGTGGGCGTGTAAAAAATGTAAATTTATATGGACGAGACAGAACAGAAACGACACGAAAAAAAATTATAGCGAGAAATATACAGGTAAAAAGTAAAGCTAAGCGTAGTGATGGGTGCAGTAAAGTGACATATTTTCGCTTCAATACATTTAGGGTAGTTCTAGACGTCTTTGATATTTTTAAACTAAAGGGTCTAGTATTTGTTTTTATTTTCTTTGCAAACCTGGTACTTAGCTACTTACTATTCGGTAAGCTTTTTCCTATGGCTGCTTAGTATATGAAGTATTCCAGCACCCTACGTACGTGGTCACTGCTTCTGTGGCTGTCTTTAAGGATTTTGGCAAAGTATTTGTTTTGCCGGAATAAGTTTCGAATTCGATTATGTACTTGTCATTAAATCCTTTTTTATATCGAATTGACTATATGAATCCAGCGATTTTTAATGGAACCCATCGATACACTAGGTCCAGGCAATGCCTGTTAAATGCTTCAAAAGGACACAAAAGAATAAACCAGAAGGTTTTTGCAGTTTGTTATTTATTATTATACATTTCTACAGTTATATCACAACCCCAAATCTGCCATGTATGTATCGTCACCTTTGTTCTAACGATTCCTTTGTTGAACATTGTCTAACGGAACAAAGGCAGGTTCCATACGGTAACCGCTGGTTCAAAAAATGAAGGTCTCGATTAAATTTCTTTTTGTAAAATGTCTTAGAAAAACAATTATTATTTACCATGTTCTATTTATGTTTTTTTTATAGTTAAACTAACTTGTAAGTGTGCGTGTGTAATCTGACGATTGCCCGCGTGATCACACTCGATTTATGAGGATAAATTTGAATATCCTACGAATTACTGTGTAACCCTTTTAGCTTGAGGTTAATAACAGGTTTTTTGCTACATTCTTTGTTTAGTTCTTCTGTTTTTGCTTTAGTTTTAGCTTGTGTCTTTCTTTACCAATAATACGTAGTGTAGATTCATCTGCGTTGGTGACCTGCACTTCCGCCCATAATCGCTGCACTATGAATGCGTTGGAATTTCATCAACGCGAATGTTTTATCGTTTAGTTTTGACTGCCTTTATTTTGTAGTTTATCTATCCAGCGTAATTTATCCGGTGATTCTTTCGTTTTAAATGGTTTTATGTCAAGCTTGATAAAGCGCCACAAACGGGAGACTAAAAAAGAGAAAGCAGACACATTAAAAAACATTTCTCCTTTTAGTTTCCTCATATTGTAATAATTCCCGTCAGTGTTGTCCGAAACATCTGTAACAAACACTACCGACTTTGATTCTAAGGTGTCTTTGTAAACACTACTATAGTTACAACATCGCGTTTCTATTTACTTAAATAAGCGAGAATAAATCCATATACTTTGTATGCGCGGTACATGTGTGGGTAAGAATGTTACGCACCACGTCACATGCTGAATGAAGAACTACCCCCTAAAGTTGGAAAACGTAGGTGGCGTTGAACTCCGACCATAAGTTGAAATACCACCTGCCCGCAGTCGGGGTACCGGTTTCACAAGGAGTTGAACATGAAAGTCGTTTGCGATACTAACACCTTTAAAACAAATGCTATGTGCTTGCTTTCAAAGGAGGCAGTCATATAGCAAGCGACTGGTTTCGATCACACACACATATAGAAGTATATGTCACTCTTGCTAATAACGCTAGCACATCCGGTCTTCGAGGCCACACATTTTACTGATTTTTACATGAATTAAATTAAGTTGAATGTTGAGCAAAGCCCTCCGGTAGGTAAAGCCAAAGCGCCTTAACAGTAACGAAACTTGATTTTTGTCAAAGGGGAATCCCCAATTTAAAATAAACAGAGGAAACTACTTATTGTGCCACATTCCTTGTAAGAAGATAATTTTACAAATTGTACTCATAATAAATAAATTAGTTACCGGTAAATTATTTATTTATTGCATTATTATTAAAACCATATTTTTACCAATTACTACGTTTGTGTAGCGATATAGCGAACACGCGCTATCCAGTTCAGGGACTGTATTGCTAGAACGAAAGAGACCGACAGAGGACGAGACTTAAACTTATATACAAAGGGTAAATCACTCATGCAAACAACTGCAGTGACGCAATAACTCTAAACTAAAATCATATATAAATTATTGAATTTTATTACAATAAATAATTATTCTTGGATACGAGCTGTAAATTACATTTTGACATAAAGAAGGTACATTAAGTTTTGTTTTTTCCGAAGCGAAGATCTGGAGTTTAGTTTAAACATCGGTTAGGTTAAACTTTAAGTCATAATAATTAACGTATAGGTTAAACTTTAACGGATAGGTCAAACTTACACAGCCATAAGTGAACAAAAAAACTTTTTGCCGCCGTGTAGCTTATTTCAGCAAAGTTAAGATCTATTACCTTCCGCAATGGCGGAGCAGTCAATACGACCTGATGATCTTGCTTTAGTGGTCGAAGAGGAGAAAGATGAATCAGCAAAAATGATAGAATCTAATACATACCCACGGAAGCTGATGGAACATTTGAACCGGTAAAGTAATATTGACTATGTTTACAAAGCATCGGAAAGTTGTATTGTAAGTGTATGTATGGCAATTTATCCTAGGTCCCAAAATTATGTTTATAATATGATGTTGTTACTAGCTATTAAAGAAATCACTTAGTATAGCATTAGCTACAATGTTTGTTATAATTTTATAAACTGGATAATTGAATTCCAGTATATAAACACATTACAATTCGTTAAATAACACAATCATATCCAACAACCTACAAAGCAAAACGTTTTAGGCTGGCAGAGTTTTTAGCCCGGCATCATCTGTATGTATTTTGTTGAACAGATGATAAATGAAAAAATTAACAACAATCCGGTTAATTGGCGAATAGGTTTATTTAGAATTCTGTACCAATCCAATTCTTACCCAGTTTTGAACCCATTATGGGCGTGTCACTAAGAGTGCTATATGAAGCGTGATAACCATTTGGCCACACAATCGTTTTACAAACCGATTCTTACTCATAGACAACGCACAAATAAGGAGTACTGTGACTTCACAATACACGTCGGCGACGAAGAGTTTCCAGTTCATCAGAATATACTTGCAGCTAGAAGCGAATACTTCAATGTCATGTTTACCTCAAAGGTGGCTGGAGTGATAAAAACAAGTTAACTTGATAGGAGAATTAAAGGACAGATAGAAAATTCATGTTTATCCCCGTGAATGGCAAAACCAAGGGGGTTAACACACGAGCAATTGTCAGATCACCACACCCATCGTCGGGTTGCCGGAGCTATTGCAATGGGTTGTGCATGATTCACATGTTCCTTTAATTTGGTATTACCCATTAATGCACTGGGTTCAGGCAATGTCCGTGAAGTGCCTTGACTAAGGACACAACCGACTAGTAAGCGACCAGTTTCGAACCCGCAACCCTTCGGTTGAAAGGTGTCGCACTAAAACACCAAACTAATCGGTCGGACTGAAAATTTGTTAACTTGATAAAGATTCTGGAGCTTCAAAGGACAGTCCAACTGAATTACTTAGATAATTCGAGATTTGTGCATTAGCCGTAAGGTTATTGAATTAAAACCATTAGCTAGCTTATGAGTTGTGTCTTTGGGTAACACACTTATTTGATATTGTTCGAACCCGGTGAATTATTGGGCATTAAACCTATAGAGAAACTTCACAATCATATACTAAACTATGCATAAGCTCTCCGGTAAACCAACAGTTGACATGGGGAAATCTGCTGATTCACCATGTAAGAATGTCCTATGACATATTCGCAAGATGATCAGATAATTGGCTTTGTGATAATTACTATTGTGTTTTTCATTTATTTAACAATTCCCTTTGTGATAATTCCCATTGTGTTAACCTATTATCTGACAATTCCTATTGTAAAAAAAGACCATTGTGTTTTCCAGATGAAATATGTGTAATAAGACAACTCTAAAATCCTAAGCTTAATCGATTCCACCAAAACAAAAAATTATCTTAATCAAATACAATACACTACAATAGCTTTTGGGTAACCCAACATTTTGTATTTAGTGGTTAAATACGAATTTTCTCTTCTTTATACTGGGATTGGTTTATTCAGAATTTGCCCTTGTAATTAATAGCAGCAAATAAAGCAAATCACAACAGAGGGACAGAAAAAGACGGAAAAACGAACAGTCGTTAAAGCACATCATTAAAAAGCGAATAATATATTAAAATAACGGATGCGGCCGCGTTAAATATTAATTAGTTAAAATGAAACCCCAAATAGATAAACGAATCATTTGAAAAGCAAACTGAAATGGAAGATATTTCTGAAGATTGCATGAAGTGGATTTTAGACCTTCTCTATTCTGGAAAGATTAAGTTTTCAGTTAAAAATATCGAAGTGATAATTCAATCTGCTGCACTAATGCAAATACAAGGTGATTTTAAAATTTATTAAATTACTTACAGATTGTGCGATAGGATATTCATGTTTATACCATTAAATGGGAAAAGAGGGGGTTTAACACATGGGCAATCGTCAGATCACCTTACGGCCACTGTCGGGTTGTTGGAGCTATTGCAGTGTGTTGTGTATGATTCGTTCTTTTTTTCAATTTGGTAAACCCATTATTCGCTGGGGTCAGGCAATGTCCGTTAGGTGCCTTTCCTTGGACATAACCGACTAGACAGCGACCAGTTTCGAAGCTGCAACACTTCGGCTGAACGGCAATGCGCTAAACCACCAGACTAATCTGTTGGACCAATCGGTGTCAAAACCAGCCACTAGAAATTAAAAAATTAAGCGATTTTAAGAACAGAAATATTGGTTTAGTAAAGTTTCTATCATAGTCAACATTATGAGTTGTTTGTTGGGGCACACAAGTTCTAAACAGTCGCCATGCTAGCATGAGCTAAACCTTCAATGTGGCTATTCGTTTTCTACAATATTTCAATGAACAACCCATGCTTACCAGAGACATATTATATCATGAATGGTAACAAACCAATTGAATTTACTTCTAGAGTTGTTGGATCTAGCTACTGAATATGTGGTGCAAGTTTTGAGTCCACAAAATTGTCTTCACTTCCTTCAAATCGGAAAGTTATATCTTTTGGATGACTTGGAAAATGCTGCAAAGAAATATTTACTGAGTCACTTTGATGAAGCTGCCCAACAGAAAGGCTTTGTGGATTTGGATTTTAAAGATTTGGAAATGTTTCTTTCTTCACAAGAGGTGGTTGTAATAAACGAGGAAAAAGTTTATGTAGCTTTGATGCGTTGGCTGAAACATGACCTTGATTCAAGGAAGAATTATTTCTCAAACCTCTTTCAACATATACGTTTGTCTGAGCTGCCACTCAAATACATTGAAGATGTTATCAGGAAAGAGGTAGGAATGCTTATTTAATACAATCCTTTTTTTTACAATTTTAACAAGCTTGGGCTATTGAACTAAAGACCCTGCAATCTATTGAACTAAAGACCTTCAATCTTACAAAGCTCAATTTTGATTTTTTTTAAATTGACGGCGATCATATTTTTGATAATGATAATAAAATTTCGACACTAGTTTCTGTGTATCGTGTTTGGGTATTTACCTTTGGTGAGGCACTTTCCTAGTGCTATTTTATTTGCTTAATCATGCATTATATTTTTTGTTTACACTATTTTATATCGCTATCAAATTTTATTGGTTTAAATTACAGTCTCTCTGTGCTTTTTAATCACAATTTGCAGGACTTTCTTTATGAATTTCGAAGCTGTTGTGAAAAGATAATGCAACGCTACTATTTGGTTGGGAGAAAAACTAATATTGAGGCCAATCCACGAAAAGGATTACTCCCAGGTAGAAAAAATAATCAATGTATTAATTTTGTTACGGCCCCTTTTCTTGTGTCCGTAGATTAGCTTGAACGTTTCAACAGTTACTCACTGTAATAATGTGTTCTAGCACATTTACTTCATATGAGTTATTGACTCTGTCTATATAACTTCTGAGTTCCTGGCAGGTCTAAGCACGTGCATATATTAGAGCACAGGGTATAGCGGTCCTCATTGTATTGCGTCAAGTATTGAATGTCCTTGAGATTTACATGCATTGTGAGTATTATAGTGTGAACACTATGGGCGCTATATTTAACTATTACATTCACTTCGTATGCCTCACAATCACCAATGATTTTGTTTCGTTTAATGTATTGAAGCGTTGAAGCGGTAACTACCAGAAAATAAATAATATATTTAAACTAATTAATTAAACATCCAATTCACACTTTATTGTAACAAATGCTCATACCTGAAATTTGGCACAGCGTTTCCCGATTATAATAAGAATAAAATGGTAACAAAAATTCTTCTGGGCTAAGCCTCTAAATACGTGGAAATTACGTAAACTCATAGAAATACAATAAAAATTAGGATTTCGGTCAACACTAATAATTACTAAAAATCTGCGGGACAACCTCATTCCGTTGGCTACAACTTTTTTATTAAAATTTGATTCTCCTTTTAACAGATTCCAACATTGGGTTTATTGCACATGGGGTATATAATCATATTGATATCCATCCATCAGAAAACAAATTTCAACTCCGCAAGGTATAAATTTTTAATGCAAACCATTTTACATGATTATAAGTTTTTCCAGGTTCCGTTTTGCTAGTTTTAATTTATTATGTTTAAAAATCTGCGGCAATTAATGTTTATTTTTAATATTGGGTTTAATGGAGATATCTGTTTTCATTTAAAATTGTCATACCATATGTAGTTACTGTCTGTTGTAACAATATTTTAATAAAGCTAGGAAACTGAAACAAAATTAAAAATTGTTTTTCAGGTCAGGAGTAATTGTTCTTCTATTCTATCTTCCTGTGTTCACGGTAACAATGGTTACGTCTGCGACCGCTCTAACCTCTATTGTTACTATGGAAAAACATGGGAAAAATTTGCTCAACTGCCAACGAACTTCCAATGCCAGTACATGGTCTATATTGGTTGGTGGATTTAATGTAGATAAAATTATACATCATTAAATTACATTTATTTATTATTAGCTGGTTAGTTGTGTCTGTGGTTATAGCGCAGTGCATTCGTTGGTTCTACTAAACCTAACAGAATTATATTCTATTATTAATTATATTCATAAGTAATCGGACCAAAACAGATTACCCCAAAAATACCTCACCCACCGTCGAGTTATGTAATATTTTGCCGTGTAATGAATAGGTATAGACGTTTTGTTCAGTTTTAGTACAACTCATTTTTTCAGTGGATTCAGGCAATGGCCACTAAGTCTCTTGTTCATTTCCAACTTACCTCCCGTGCAAGTCCATATCCAGTGGTTGTAGTGTATGCGCGTCGTGAAATTAGGTGTATAAAGAGTTGAGTTGGCCAATAGGCACAGAGCAATTAAACATAACTTGTATAATACCTTATCCGCCCAAGATATATATTTTTAACATTATAGATTTACCTGTTAAAGTTTAAACAATTTTTTCAGATTTAATTGTTCCATCAATTTATCTTTTTGGGATCGTTAGGGATCTTACAACTCAGCACTCAACTGATACATCCGGTTTTCACGGTTCAACCGTGGGTTTTTTTGGGACATGCTCTGCAACTCAGCATTCTTTTTTGTCACAAGGGAAAAGCAAACCACGGAAAGAAACAACTTACAAAATTTATAAGTTTAACATCGATTCCAAACAATTTAACGAAGTGGTAAGATGCTCCACGCCGTGGCGAACTGGTGCTTCTGTTGTGGCTGTTGGAGGTAGAGAATTTACTTTTAGTACTTAGTATCGCACCTAGCTAACCCTTGCGGCGCACCATTTAAGGAACACTCTTGTAAATCAATGCAATTTAGTTGAGCAATGTTTTACAGATAAGATGTACATCATGGGAGGGTATATTTGTCGCCATGGATCGTCTGACATAAAAACAGGTATTTTTACTAAGAGATTTCTTTAATTTGTTTTCTCGTTTTTTTGGCACAACGAGAAAACACAGGGCGTTTTTATACGACTTATCGCCAGATTACCTTGTTCCCTATGTAGTTTACTGAAGGTATTGCCTTGTATTAAAATGATTGAGACGTTCCTCACAAGAAAACAATGGACCAGCTAGCAACCGGTTTCCAACCTGCAAACTTTCGGCTGTAAGGCAGCACAATTAACCCACAAAGTTATTTATACGGACAACTTACAAAAAATAATTTTCTAGTTATTTTAACCAGTTTATTTTACAGCTTCCGATCTTGTTGACATACTTAACCTAAATGAAGATGGTTATCACTGGGAGATTGGACAAAACTTAAACATTCCTAGAGCTGACTTTGCAGCTGCACAGCTTCGTTCCCGCATTTATTCCTTTGGTAAAATTACTTCATTCTACATTTCTTTAGTTTTCCAAGTAAGTTGATCAACCTTTCCAAGGTGGATTTGGCAAAAACAACGAAGAACTCACAAGCGGAGAGTTCATGGATCTCTCTGATGGGGTTTGGAACAAACTTACAAACGATGTCCCCCTTCCACTTGGTTCTGCATCAGCATTTTGCGTGGGTGATCACATTGCAGTATATGAAAAGTAGGTTAAACGTTGAGGATGCTCCACGCTATTTTGGAGGACAAATAAGTTTAAGCCACTTTATACGACACATTGCTCTATGCCATTAAAAAAAACACATTGCTTTAAGTAAGTTTATAAGACACATTGCATAAAGCTAATGTATAAGACCCAATAGCTTAATTAAGTGAGTGTTTATACTAAAAATGGTATTTTGTGTTTTTTTGAATTATGCATTAGGTCTTTAAGGCCAGATGTTTAAATACTGATATGGTACGACCAGTTTTGCAACCTTTCGACTTTTTAATTCAAATATTGATATAATGCATAGATGAATAGAAAACTTGAGCATAAACACCTTTACTAAGTTATTGTATAAGAAATTAATCCAACAGTGTATGAGTAAATAGTTACCAAGATTGGTTCAACTGAGATTTATTTCAATATGGATGTTTATATAAAAAGAACAGAGTTACAGGGTCATCATGTGTTTAAAAACTTGTCCAACTACACAATAAATAATTATTAAAAACAGTGAAGAAACCTTGGAGGGCATCTTTCTATTCAACTACTTTAATGAAGAATGGGAGGTGCTGGATAATGATAATCTAGAAACTTAAACATTTCCTGACTTTTACAAGCACCAGGTTTAGGAAAATGTGAATTTCTATGTCTCTACATTGACATTCATTTCTTTATGTGTGTTTCTGATTAATTCCTATTTTATATTGGCATAAGAAATTGTTTGATAAAACTAAGCATTTTCACATGTTACATTCCAGGTGTGAACACCACCTGTTGATAATGTTTAACATAGTTGTTTTCATGTTAAAAATCAAGTATTATTTTATAGGAATCATTATTAGCACTATTAGCTGTAATACGCATAGTTTATTATTTTTTCTTCCATTTGGCATATTTTATATAAAAAAACACAAGTCATCATTATTAAGTGATATATAATTAAAGTATGATTCTCTGTAGCATCTTTGCAATACTACCAGCTGTGTTCAATTCTTTCTTTGCAACGGGTAGATACGTACGATTGCTACGCACAGTGACAGTGTTCTAATGTCGTTTTTATTATTGTTTTCATTTTCGTAGTTCCACTAACCTGTAAGTGTGCGCGGGGCAATCTGACGATTGCCCGCGTGATCGAACCCCTTGTTTTTTTCGATTTATGAGGATAAATCTGACTATCCTATCCTGTGATAATCTGAATATCCTATTAATTTTACCGTTTAACAAATTACTATGATACCCTTTTAGCTTGCTGTTAATACCAGATGTATACCCCATTATTAATTTTTCTTCTAATGTTTTTGCTTTAGTTTAAGCTTGTGCATTTCTTCACCAAGAGTACGTAGTGTAGATTCTTCTGCGTGGGTGACCTGCACTTACGCCCAGATTCGCTACACTATTGATGCGTTGGAATTGTCTAAACGTAGAAACGTTTAAGTTTAAACGCGCACACTTTCTTCTCGGTCTTCAATATGCGGTTTTCTATATATAAAAATAAATACAATCAAAAATGTCGTCGGAAATTAATGCTCTATAAAGGTGATAAAAACTTTACCAACTGATTTTATCGCTGCAGGTATAAATCGGTATCATTCAGTAAGTCAATTTCAACTAGCTTTTTTATCAATATTTGGTTAACCGCTTAGTACTCATTCAAAAAATTAAAAACAACTAAAATATGATGAAATGAGGCAGTAAATAAATGAGGCGAGTTTGTGACGTCACAACAACCTTGAAATGATTGGGATTTCCCGGTCTATCATCAGGGGCACACAATGAATGTCGCTCAAACAACATCAAATAACTGAACATACGATACAGATGTTACACGTAGTAAACTTCTTTTAATCGAAAGACTTGTGTTTTGTCTGTTGTAAAATAAGTACGCTGATAGAGCTTAGTAAAGGGTTCTTCTCAGTTAAACGCCCGACTTAGAAGACTGGTAGGCTACATAAAATTGATAAGGAAAACGCTCTGTTACATCATAATTCCATACAACCTCGTAGTACGCAAGGTACGAAATAATAATATTCTGTATTAGCAGTGTGCAAAGTACGATTGTATATGCAGCTAAATAGGGTAGTCCCACTAGATCCATAGTGCTCGCTTGTATTGAAACTACATAAACTGGAATATTCCAAACTCGATTGAAGAATCCAGGGGCATTGCCGAAGTAGATATAAAATGAATATATTTTTTTGAGTGATTTAGCTTGTAAGCATAGATCCTGAAGTATTAAGTAGGAATTTTCGCGAAAAGGATTTAAGGTTTAAAATTGGTTGCTTGCTAGTCGATTTGTCTTGTGACAAAGCACTTCTCTTATTATCTAAACATGTTGATTAAAGGTTTACAACTTAAAAATGTATAATTTTTTTACCACACACTGTAAAAGCTCCGATAACCCGAAGGTGGGGTGTGAGGTAATCTGAAGATTGTCCGTGTGTTAACACCCCCTCTGTTTTCTCATTTACCGTGATAAACTAGAATATCCTGTGAGTCAGTTCTAATTAAAATGAACTTTTACCCGACTCGCAGACGTAGAATTTGCAAATCAAGCCATTTGTCATAGAATTATATGTTATCTTGTTTTTTTGTATTATTAAAAAAACGACTTCTTTCCCGGTTTTGACTGCCTTTATCTTGTAGCTTATCCATCCAGCCTATTTTATTCAGTTATTCATTCGTTTTGAGTGGTTTTATGTCGAGCTTGATAAAGCGCCACAAACGGAAGATGCACCTGACTTCTGTCAGTTTTCCAAATAAATAATCGGATAAACATAAATCTTAGAAGAATAAAGTAGCCAAAAAAATTTGCGACCTTTCGATTGGGGTTCAAATTAGTTTCCTCATAATGTAATGATTCCCGTCAGTGTTAGCCGAAATATTCTGGAACAAACACTACCGACTATGGTATTGTGTCTTTGTAAACCACCACTAGTTACAACATCGCGTTTGTATTTACTTAAATAAGCGAGAATAAATCCTTATACTTTATATGCGCGGTACATGTGTGGGTAAAAGTAACCTCCAAATGGGGATTTGTGGGGGAGCAAAAACTTGCTGACAGGGAATGAGACGTTAAAAAGTATGGTGCAAAGCGATCTAGTCTTTTAAATCGGGTTCCTGTTTTGGGGGATTCTTAACCACAAATCCAAAATGACGCAAAAAGGTACAAGGAAACATAACAATGCAAAATAAGATATGCTGAAGAAAGAATAAGGAAAAGCACGATTAAATAAAGGGAACCATTCGCTACGTGCCTTCTTACATGATGCTGAAAGGCCTGATACTGACAACGACCTGGCTACTAGAAGGATGAACAGGAATAATGGACGATTTACAAAGCGATGACGTTGATAACACACAGATGCACAGAGCTGTTAATAACATGAACGGGGACAGGTCGCATGCGTTTTGTAGATGATTTGCACGTAAAATTTCTTTCCTTTGCCTAATTGCAGAAAAAATAACTCCTTTTAAGACTCTTGGCACCCCGTAAACAAAAACTCGTCTATTTTTTAAAGATATATAACGTATGCTGTAATTTAGCTAAAGTATGCTGTTTCGTCCACCTTGTTTAAGCTAGCCCGGCGCGCGCACGAAAGTGGTGTAAATGCTTGAAAGCGCCGATATGTATATAATGTGGCGTTCAGTTAAATGTTCGCCCGTTGCCGCAAGCACGTCCGCAAAAGTTGGCTTAATTCCCTCTGCATTGGCTGTCGTAGTCTGTTGTCCAGAAGCATATCTGTGCGAACTTGCGCGGAGTGATTCTCACCGCTGTGTTGTATTCCTTAGGCGGTCGTCCGTCGCCCATATCCACCCATTGATGGCCCGAGAAGATCCCGATCACTCTACGGTCCCATACACGGGTTTCGCGGTCGTAGAGTCGGACGTATATCCCCGCGCCTGACGTACCGCGCTGTGCGTCACAGTAATGGTATATGATGTCGTTTGACTGGTCTTCCACCGCGCAGTAACGATACAGCAGCTCATTCGCTTTTTCCCTGGTCAAAAGCAGTGAAATGGATCCGATGATTCCCTGGTAAATTTTTCCGAGCCAGACTAATGCCCATCTTTATTGACTGGTTCCCTAGCGCCCTCTTCAGTTTAATAAGTCTGTCCCGTTGGTCTAACGGTTAAGTGCGTCGCCTTTCAATCGAAACGTTGCAGGTGCGAAACTGGCCGCTAGCTAGTCGGTTGTATCCTTGGGCAAGGCACTTAACGGACATTGCCTGAACCCAACGGAACGTGTCTATCATATACAACACAATGCAATAGCTCCGGTAACCCGACGATGGGCGCGAGGTGATCTGACGATTGACCGTGTGTTAACCCCCTTGGTTTTCCCGTTCACGGGGATAAAGATGAATATCCTATCCTATCCCAACCTAATAACAGCGTAGTCGTACTCAACACCGAGGGAGCTAGACTGACCTGGTCGCCGAATCCAGCCTTCCGGTAGTTCAGCAGCCGATCGCTTGTAGCGCACGAGGGCCGCTATCCGAACTCCGATTACATATTTTAGAGTGTGTGTCTTGTTGTTACGTTTCCGGCTATTTAACGATATGTTAAAGGTTTAGTTAAGACCCTCGAATTCTAATAAAATCCTGTGCCTTTTTATATTCTCAGATCTCTTAAATGTTTAGATTGGTCTTAAATGTACAACTGTTTACTAGACATGGCAACAATTTAATTAATTTGTGCCTAGGAGTTATATATCGGGATTCCCCGAGGTACTTATTTTATTTTTTGGGTTCTCTTGATATGGCAACAAAATTCTCGATTGGCGAGTTACTTGCATATCATCGGTGACAATGAAGAATGAATGAAATTACTTTCCGCTTTCACGTTACCGGGCCTGATAGCCAAGTTGCAACAATATATCCCGTGTTCGTCCAATACCTTTTTTGGGGGGGGGGGGGGGGGGTTGTTAAGCCAAAACAAAGCAAAATTGTGCACTTAGTGCGAGTTGGTGGCTTTAGGCCGATCCCGCCGTGCAATATGGAAATTAATCCACTGGGGGAGGTTTCCCTAGGATGTGATTGCTGCAAGAGACACCTTTCGCAGGCATCTCTCCACAGCGTGCTAGCCACGTAGGGAGGGGGCTGGGTATCCCTAGGATGGGGGTGCTGGAAGAGATGCCTTCTCAGGCATCTCTCCACAGCGTGCAAGCCACGTAGGGAGGGGTTCTATTGCTTAAGGTATCCCGAAACCTAAATTCACGCCCTCCAGTGGTTAGACTGGAGGCAGCGCTGGTTAACCGCACTACCACAGGGTAATGGGATTTTCGCAGCTCAGACCTAGCCCCTCGAGTTGCCACCTTACCGAAGTGAAGTAAAGTGAACCCTAGGGCAGAGTGAATTTAAGCACCGTTCACCTAATGAATAAAGCAAGGAAAAAAAAATTCTTGCCTTATTCAAATAGAATCCAATACCATTTTTTTGGGCGACTAAAACACGTTTACATAATAATGCGCAAAAAAGGGATCAGTAAAACAAGGTTATATAGTCATTATACAATTTACATAATTACATATTTACAAATTGCATTTTCCATATTTACAGATCAATTATTAATTTATACAATTGTTTCAGGTGAATATTCGGATGTTGTGGAATCGTTGGAATGAAGATGCGGGTTCTTTGCTAAGGGAAGAAATGTAAAATTCCACCCAACAAATAGAAGTCTGCTTTGATAAATTTGTTTAAGGTAAATGTTGGTATCGAATATTGTTATATTGAGTCACTAAGTCCAATTAGCCCTTTTTCAAAAAGAAATATAGAAAAGGAAATAAAAATAACATTAATTATATGGATTAAAATTATAGTGCAGTCGGAATTTTGTATAGACATATTCAAAGTCATATTACCCCATTTATACTTTGTTATTAGTTGTTTAAGACGATTTTCCGTTATTATGCATGGGACCGGGCATATTGTGACTATTTCCAGTGGGGGCGATGGGAACTTTGCTTCCAAGCCCATGATGGTTCCAGCCGGCCCAGTAAATTTTAAATCCGCATCATTAATTTCTTGTATTATATTCTCCAGGTTGGGAGATTCCCCATCTTCCAAGATTTTGAGGGTGAGAAGAAATTCGGACTCCTTAAAGTTTTCCGTAATTACCCCTTCTACTGATGGCGAAAGATGTAGATAATGTCCACTAAGTGTTATGTTCATTACCGGCTTTCTGCTGCAAGGCCACCGTAGCTATTCAGGCAATCCTAAATAATCCAGTGGTGGTGGTGGTGTACGTTCTTCGTGATATGTTGTGTATAAGGGGTATGACCACCCAAGATATATATTTTCAACATTAGAGATTTACCTGTTAAAGTGAAAACATTTTTTTTCAGATTTTGCTGGAGACAAATCAATCTATCTTTTTGGGATTCATGTTTTTTTGGAGAAAGCTAGGCATACAGGTTTTGCTTTTGGTTCTTCACAAGGGAGTAGCAAACTACGGACAGAAACAACTTACAAAATTTATAAGTTTGACATCGAGTCCAAACAATTTAACGAAGTGGTAAGATGCTCCACGCCGTGGCGAACTGGTGCTTCTGTTGTGGCTGTTGAAGGTATAGGGAATTCACTTTTAGTATCGCACCTAGCTAATCCTTGCGGCGCACCATTTGAGAAACACTGTTGCAGATCAATGCATTTTAGTTCAGCAATGTTTTACAGATAAGATGTGCATTATGGGAGGGTATATTTGTCGCCATGGATCGTCCGACATAAAAACAGGTATTTTTACTAAGAGATTTCTTTAATTTATTTTCTCGTTTTTTTTGTCACAACGAGAAAACACAGGGCGTTTTTATACGACTTATCGTCAGATTACCTTGTTCCCTATGTAGTTTACTGGAGGTATTGCCTTGTATTAAAATGATTGAGACGTTCCTCACAAAAACAATGGACCAGCTAGCAACCGGTTTCCAACCTGCAAACTTTCGGCTGTAAGGCAGCACAATTAACCCACCAAGTTATTTATACGGACAACTTACAAAAATTAATTTTCTAGTTATTTTAACTTGTTTATTTTACAGCTTCCGATCTTGTTGACATACTTAACCTAAATGAAGATGGTTATCACTGGGAGATTGGACAAAACTTAAACATTCCTAGAGCTGACTTTGCAGCTGCACAGCTTCGTTCCCGCATTTATTCCTTTGGTAAAATTACTCTTCACACATTTCTTTAGTTTTCCAAGTAAGTTGATCAACCTTTCCAAGGTGGAATTGGCAAAAATAACACACGACTCACAAGCGGAGAGTTTATGGATCTCTCTGATGGGGTTTGGAACAAACTTACAAACGATGTTCCCCTTCCACTTGGTTCTGCATCAGCATTATGTGTGGGTGACCACATTGCAGTATATGGAAAGTAGGTTAAATGTTTAGGTTGCTCCACGCTATATTGCAGGACAAATCACTTTAAGCCACTTTATAAGACACATTTCCCTATGCCATTTAAGAGAAAACATTGCTCCAAGCCAGTTTATAAAACCCAATTTCTTAAGTCAGTGTCGATACTTAAAGTAAAAATTTTGTGTTATTTTCTGAATTGTGCATAATGTCTTTAAGGCCAGCTGTTCGAATACTGATAAGTTACGACCAGTTTTCGAACCTGCATCCTTTCGACTCTTCAAATAAAATATCGATATATTGCATAGATGAATGGAAAACTTGCGCATAAAAATATTTAGACGGCTTGCGTATGAGAAGTAAATCCAACGGTGTGTGAGTAAATAGTTTACAAGACTTATTTAAATATGAATTTCTATATAAAAAGAACAGGATTACAAGTTCATCATGTGTTTAAAACCTACCCCATACAAAATAAATAATTATTAAAAATAGGAAAGAAAACCTGGAAAAAATCTTTCTATTCAACTCCTTCAATGAAGAATGGGAGGTGCTGGAAAATAATCATTAAGAAACTTGAACATTTCCTGAATTTTTCAGCACCAGGTTTAGGAAAAGGTGAATTTCTATGTCTCTACATTGAAATTCATTCTTTTACGTGTGTTTCTGTCTAATTCCTATTTTTTATTGGCATAAAAAATTGTGTGATTAAGCTGAGAATTTTCGCATGTTAACCGGCCCGGTGGTCTAGCGGTTAAGTGCGTCGCCTTTCAATCGAAAGGTTGCAGGTGCGAAACTGATCGCTAGCTAGTCGGTTGTGTCCTTGGGCAAGGCTCTTTACGGACATTGCCTGAACCCAGCGGATTAATGGGTTCTACCAAATTAAAGCCGAACTAAAAACCATAGCAATATAATTTACAAAAACGGAAATATAACGATTACAAATTGCAAATTCTGCAAATTACCCACGGACAATATTAATCATATTATGATTGATTGCGTAATAATAAATAAACTATAAAGTATGACCGAACGTTTACATAATCAAATATTTAAAAATAAAGTAACATTTAGTAAGTAGATTATACTCTATAATAATACGACCAATATTATAGCATTAAAACTCCTATTAAACAAAATAATACCATATTAAAAACATAAACATATTAAAAACAAAATAATAAAAATAAACAACCAACTCGACCCAAAAAACGAATATATTTGGAAAAAAACAAAGAATTCACGCATAAAAAGCTATGGATAGTTAATACTTAAATTAACAAATTTATCCATAACCACGCCAATCGTTTGGGAAAGGAAATTATACGAGAAAACTTTAACTTACGGGAATTACACTAATCAGACTTATGGAAATTACCCGAATAAGAAACCCCCACAACCATTTTTATCTTTTTTTCCTTTCTTTTGAATAGTGGCAATTCTCTAAGTAACCTAACCTGTTAAAAATAATTTGTGTAACATATTTCTACAAATAAATATTATAAAGACCCAAATCCAAACGACTTTTTATGTGTAAAAACATGTATGCCTACTTACAAACTAAATTTGTGTACCCATGTATCATTGTCGCGGTATTAGTATAAAAAAATTGCGTGGGGCGTTTCAATAAAAAAAAAACATAACTAAACTCTATCAGTATTGAGCAAAATCCTCCGGAAGATAGCACCAAAGCGTCCAATCAGTCAACGAAACCAGGTTTATGCTCAAGGAAAATCCCCAATGTAAACAAAAGAGAGGAATGTACTTATTGCGTCATATTCCTTATAAGAAGGTGAATATATAAATTGTACCCATAAGTAAATTATTTAATTAATTTGGTTGTTGTATAATTATTAACAAACATATTTTTACCAATTTTTACGTTTAAAACTAAAATTTTATAAGAATATATTGAATTTTAACACGTTAAATAATTAGTCTCGGGTACGAGCTATAAATTACATTTTGACCAGAATAAAGGTACATTAAGTTTTGTTTTTCCGAAGCGAAGATCAGACGTTTAGTTTAAACAACCATAAGTGAAAGTCATCTATTTGCCGCTGTGTCGCTCATTTTAGCAAAGTTTAAGATCTATTACCTTCCGCAATGGCGGAGCAGTCAATACGCCCTGATGATCTTGCTCTAGTGGTTCCTAAAATCGAAGAAGAGAAAGATGAATCAGCAAAAATGATAGAATCTAATACATACCCACGGAAGCTGATGGAACATTTGAACAGGTAAAGTAATATTGACTATGTTTTCAAAGCACCGGAAAGTGTCTGTATGTCAATTAATCGTATGTCGCAAAAGTATGTTTATATTCTGATTTTGTTACAAACTATCTAAGAAATCATTTGTTATAGCAATAGCTACAACAATTGTTAAATTTTATCGACCTTCATTATTGATTTCCAGTATATTAAATAACACAATCATATCCATCAACCTACAAAGAAAAATTTAAATTTTGGGCTGGCAGAATTTTTAGCCTGTTAACCTCTGTATATATTTTGTTAAATAGAAATTAATAGAATAAAAAATAAACAGCAATCCGGTTGAATTGCGATTAGGTTTATTTGGAATTCTGTACCAACCCAATTCTTTTTTAAACCTTTTTTAAAAGTTTTAAGCCCATGATTGGCATGTTACGAAGAAAAGTATATAAATCGTAATAACCATTCGGTCACACGTTTCACTAGCCGATTCTTACTCATAGACAACGCACAAATAAGAAGTACTGTGACTTCACAATACAAGTCGGTGACAAAGAGTTTCCAGTTCATCAGAATATACTTGCAGCCAGAAGCGAATACTTCAATGTCATGTTTACCTCAAAGGTGGCTGGAGTGATAAATACAAGTTAACTTGATATGAGAATTAAAGGACAGATAGGAAATTCATGTTTATCCCCGTGAATGGCAAAAAACAAGGGGGTTTACACAGAAGCAATTGTCAGATCACCACCAGGCCCGGTGCTAGGAACCGCGGGGCCCAATTAGAAATGTGATGGCGGGGCCCCTACTCTTCATAGCAAAATGTATGGGTGTTTATGTATCATAAAATACAAATCAGTACACATAAACTACAAAAATAGACATTTAATACTTGCTATAAAACAAATTAAAGGTAATGTAGATGCTTATTTACGATATATTGTTTTACTTCTAAACATATATATATATATGTTTAGAACATATATATATATATATGTTTAGAAGTAAAACAATTAATATATATATATATATATATATTGTTACGCAACCATATTCATTATGACGTAACAAACAGACACAGAAATATAAATTTGACTTAGTTACGATGCATAACAAATTGATATTATGAGAAAGAATATTATTTGACTTTTTATTTTACGTTTTCAGTAGAATTTTAAACCTCGTAATACAGAAACAACCCCGCTAGCGCGGGGCCCCTTCAAGGTGCGGGGCCCAATTTGATCTAATCGGTCAAATCGGCCTAAAACCGGCCCTGATCACCACACGTCCATCGTCGGGTTGCCGGAGCTATTGCAATGGGTTGTGCATGATCCACACGTTCCTTCAATTTGGTAGAACCCAATAATCCACTGGGTTCAGGCAACTTCCGCTAAGTGCCTTGCCCAAGGACACAACCGACTAGCTAGCGACCAGTTTCGAAACTGTAACCCTTTGTTTGAAAAACGTCGCACTAAAGTTGATAAAGCTTTAACGAACAGTCCAACTGTATTACTTAGATAACTCGAGTTTTGTGCATTAGCTGTAAGGTTATTGAATTGAAACCATTAGCTAGCTTATGAGTTGTGTCTTTGGGTAATGCACTTATTTGATATTGTTCGAACCCGGTGAATTATTCAGTATTAAACCTAAAGAAACTTTCCAATTGTATACTACACGCTGCAAAAGCTCCGGTAATTCAATGGGGAAATCTGATAAATCACAATTTAAGAATGTCCCCTGACATATTCGCAAGGTGATCAGACAATTGCCTTTGTTATAATTACCATTGTGTTTTCCATTTACTTAACAATTCCCTTTGTGATAATTCCCATTGTGTTTGCCTATTATCTGAAAATTCCCTTTGTGATAATTCGCAAGGTGATTTGACAATTGTCTTTGTGATAATTACCATTGTGTTTGCCAGTTAAAATATGTATAAACAGACAAACTCTAAAATTCTAAGCTTAATCGATTCCACTAAAACAAAATAACATCACAATCAAATACAATTTACTACAACAGCTTCTGGGTAACCCAACATTTTGTACTTAGTGGTTAAATACGAATTTTCTCTTCTTTATACTGGGTTCGGTTTATTGAGCTTTTGCCGTTGTAATAAATAGCAACAAATAAAGAAAATCAGGGCAGAAAAAACACAGGGACAGGAAAAGACAGCAAAACGAACAGTCGTTAAAACACATCATTAAAAAGCGAAAAAATATATATTAAAATAGCGGATGCGGCCGCTTTAAATATTAATTTGTTAAAATGAAACTCTCAAATAGATGAAAGAATCATTTGAAAAGCAAGTTGAAATGAAAGATATTTCTGAAGATTGCATGAAGTGGATTTTAGACTTTCTCTATTCTGGAAAGATTAAGTTTTCGGTTAAAAATATTAAAGTGATAATTAAATCTGCTACACTGATGCAAATACAAGGTGATTTAATAATTTAGCCTATTAAATTACTTACCGATTGTCGGATGGGTATTCATGTTTATTCCAATGAATGGGAAAACTAGGAGTTAACACATAGGCAATCGTCAGATCACCTAACGCACAGTTTACAGGAGCTATTACATTGTATATAGGTTACACTTTCCTTCAATTTGGTAGAACCAATTATTCCGCTGAGTTGTCAGCTAAGTTCCTGTCCCAAAGAAACAAACAACCAGCTAGCGACCAGTTTCAGATCTGCAACCCTTTGGCTGAAAGGCACTGCACTAAACCACCAGACTAATATGTTGGACCAATCAAGAAAAAAAACAACCACTGGAATATTGGTTTAGCGAAGTTTCTTTCATATTCAACATTATAGTTTGTTTGTTCGGACACACAAGTTCTAAAGAGCCGCCATGCTAGCATGAGATAAAACCTTCAATGTGGATATTCTTTTCCTACAATATTTTAATGAACAAACCATGATTACCAGAGATATATTACCGTATTACACACATGAATGACAGACAAATCAATCAAATTTACAACTAGACTTGCTGGATCTAGCTACTGAGTATGTGATGCAAGTTTTAAGTCCACAAAACTGTCTTCACTTCTTTCAAATCGGCAAGTTACATCTTTTGGATGACTTGGCAAATGCTGCAAGGAAATATTTACTAAGTCATTTTGGTGAAGCTGCCCAGCAAGACGGCTTTGTAGATTTGGATTTTGAAGACTTGGAAATATTTCTTTCTTCACAAGAGGTGGTTGTAATAAACGAGGAAAAAGTTTATGAAGCTTTGATTCGTTGGCTTAAACATGATCTCGATTCAAGGAAGGAGTATTTCCCAAACCTCTTTCTACATATACGTTTGTCTGAGCTGCCACTTAAATACATTGAAGACGTTATCAGGAAAGAGGTAGGAACGCTTAATAATACAATCTTTTTTCTCCAATTTTTAAAAAGCTTGAGATATTGAGCTAAATCTCCAATCTTTCTAATCTCTATTTTTTTAAACAAATTGACGGCGATCATACATTTGATAATGATAATAAAAATATGTGTATGGTGTTTAGGTATTTACATTTAGTTTGAGGTACTTTCCTAGTGCTATTTTATTTGTTAAACCATGTACAATCATATTTTCTGTTTAAAGTTTTTCCTATCGCTATCAAATTTTATTGGTTTAGACTGCAATCTTTCTGCTTTTTAACCACAATTTGCAGGACTTCCTTTGTGAATTTCCAAGCTGCTATGAAAAGATAATGCAACATTACTATTTGCCTAGGAGTAAAACTAATATTGAAATTAACCCACGAAAGGGATTACTTCCAGGTAGGAAAATTTAATTAATGTAACATTTACTTCACTTAATAATTGCTTCTCTTTTTAGTAAATGCAAACATTGGGTTTATTATGCAAACATGGAATTCAAATGCAGTATATAATCATATTGATTTCCATCCATCAGAAAACAAATTTCAACTCCGCGAGGTATAAATATTTGATGCAAATCATTTTTATATAGTTATAATTTTCCAGTTTCTTATTTGCTAGTTATGGGTCCCATTTGAAAAAATGGGACACATATTGTTTTTGTCCGTTTTTTTTTCGTTTTTTTTCGTTTTTTTTTCGTCAAACGCTTGACAGGCATGGCTTGTGGCTCCGACATCTACCAACAGGGATAATGGAATCGCAATGAAACTTTGTCATTTGTTAGACCACATGGTCTCGATAAGCAGAAACCAAAATTTTGGGTAATACACCTAGGGGGATTCCCCTGGGAGGTAAAAAACCAAAACGGTATTTAAAAAAAAAAATTAGCTTTTTTGGGCATAGCGCATGAACGGCTGCTCCAATTTTGATCAGATTTGGTAAAATAGTAGCGTGTTAGCCACTGCGTTACCAATTAAAAGAAACAAAATATTTACCTAGGGAAATACCCTAAAAATGAAGATATGTTTCTAAATCAAGATTGTGACAGGCATGGATTGTGGCTCCGACATCTAAGAGAAGGGATAATGGAATCGCAATGAAACTTCATCATTTGTTAGACCACATGGTCTAGATATGCAAAAATCAAAATTGTGGGTGATAAATTCAGGGAAATTCCCTTAGACCTTAAAAACCAAAACGGGATTTTTTCTAAAAAATAGCTTTTTACGGGATAGCGCTTGAACAGATTCTCCAATTTTATGCAGATTTGGTGAAATGGAAGTGCATTAGTCACTAATTTAACACTTAAAACAAATAAAAAAGATTACCTAATAAAATACCCTAAAAAATAAGATTTTCTCCTCAAATCATGATAGCAACATGCATGGCATGGCATGGCGCCCCGACATGTACCAGAAAGAGTAATGGAATCGCAATAAAAATTTGAAATTTGTAAAAGAACATGGTCTAGATATGCAGAAACTATAATTTTGGGTAATGAATTTAGGGGAATTTCATGAGACGTTAAAAACCAAAACGTTTTTTTGTAATAAATTATCTTTTTGGGGCATAGCGCTTGAACGGCTGCTCTAATTTTGATCAGATTTGGTGAAATGTTAGACCATTAAACACTCTGAGTCAATTTATTAAAAGAACGAAAACATTTATTTAGGGTAATTCCCTTAAAAACGAAAATATGTACTTGAATTATGTTTGTAACAGGCATGCCATATCGCTACATATCCAACAAGGAGAGACTGACATATCCAACAAGGAGACAAATCAGAATAAAACTTTAACAATTATTACATAACATGACCCACATATGTAAAACAGAAACTTATCTACTAAACCCAGGAGAATTCCGGAAACCATGAAATCGAGCTATTGTGGAAATTTAGCTTTATTTTACCACCACGCTTATAAACAAGTTTTAATTTAAAACATTTGTGGTGAAATGTTCGTAAATTTAAGACGTTTATTCTTTTCTCAACTACACATGGAAAAGAAGTTTGGTCTGATAACTATGGGACCCATGCGTTTATGCTTGCAGAAACAAAGTACCTTCTCAGTGTATAAAATACAAATTGTGGTTAGGGACAGTGTAGCATGAATATATGGCATACGACATGTGTTTTACAAATAGTGGTGGTTAAACACGTGGTTGACACTCTCTAGTATTAATTTTAAATTTTTAAAATTGTGCAATTGATGTTTTATTAAATATTGGGTTTATTGGTCATTTCTGTTTTTTATTTAAAAACAAAATCTGTTTTTAAATTGTCATACCATGTGTAGTTTTACTGACTGTTTTAACTCCTGTAAATGTTCCGTTTTTCTTATTCCTTTTGTTTTAATTACATATTTTAATAAAGGTGGGAAAAGTGAAACAAAATAAAAATTTGCTTTGCAGGTCAATGTTAATTGTTTTTCTTCTACTCTATCGTCTTGTGTTCACGGTAACAATGGTTACGTCTGCGACCGCTCCAACCTCTATTGTTACGACGGAAAAACATGGAAAACATTCACTCAACTGCCAGAGAAATTTGAATGCCAGTATATTGGTTGGTATATTTAAATTTAGAGCTCTAAATTTTTTGAATTGCATTTATTTATTATTAGCTAGTTGGTTGTGGCTGTGGTTTTAGCGCAATGGATTAATGGATTCTACTAAAACTAAAAGAAAGCCATTGCAATAGCATTGCAATAGCTTCAGTGGTGGCACAAGTAATCGGACCAAAACAGATTACCTCAAAAATACCTCATTCACCATATAGTTATGTAATATCTTGCAGTATAATCAATAGGTATAGACGTTTTGTTCAGTTTTAGTACAACCCATTATTTCACTGGCTTTCGGCAATGTCCACTAAGTGTCTGGTTCATTTCCGGCTTACTGCTGCACGCAGCTATTTAGCCAATCATAATCCAGTGGTTGTGGTATATGCTCTTCGTGA
Source organism: Ciona savignyi (assembly GCA_000149265.1). Lineage (NCBI taxonomy): Eukaryota > Metazoa > Chordata > Ascidiacea > Phlebobranchia > Cionidae > Ciona > Ciona savignyi. The sequence continues at coordinate 356,854 of CH002494.1, forward strand.
TATCTTGTTTATAAGGAGTTGTGTTGGCCAATAGGTACAGAGCTATGCATGACCACCCAAGATATATTTTCAACATTATAGATTTACCTGTTAAAGTGTAAACTTACTTTTCAGATTTATTTGAAGTTCCATCAGTTTCCTTAATTGGGAACGCTAGGTCTACACCTCAGGCATCTTTATTCTTACTAGGGAAAATTAGTCACGGACAGAAAACAACTTACCAAATTTATAAGTTTAACATCGAGTCCAAACAATTTAGCGAAATGGTAACATGCTACTCGCCATGGCGAACTGGTGCTTCTGTTGGGGCTGTTAAAGGTAGGGAATCCACTTTAGTACTTGTAGATCAATGGATATTAATCGACATGTGTTTTACAGATAAGATGTGCATCATGGGAGGTTACATTCATCACCCTAGTTCGTATATGAAAACAGGTATTTTTATCACGAATTAATTCTTTAAGTTTTTTTATCACAACGAGAAAACACATGGCGTAATTACACGGGCCATTGTCAGATTACTTCGTTCCCAATGTCATTTACTGGAGGTATTGCACTGTGTTAAAATGATTGAGATGTTTCTTTCAAGAACACAAAGAATCAGCTAATGACCGGTTTTAAACCTGCCATCTTATGGCTGAAAGTCTGCACAATTAACCCACCACGTTATTCATATAGATAGCTTACAAAAACTAATTTTCTAGTTAGTTTAACCGGTTAATTTTACAGCTTCTGATATTGTGGACATACTTAACCTAAATGAAGATGATTTTCACTGGGAGATTGGACAAAACTTAAACATTCCTAGAGCTGACTTTGCAGCTGCACAGCTCCGTTCCCGCATTTACTCCTTCGGTAAAACTACTCTACACATTTCTTTAGTTTTCCAACTAAGTTGATCAACTTTTCCAAGGTGGATTTGGCAAAAACAATCAACGACTCACAAGCGGAGAGTTCATGGATCTCTCTGATGGGGTTTGGAACAAACTTACAAACGATGTTCCCCTTCCACTTGGTTCTGCATCAGCATTCTGTGTGGGTGACCACATTGCAGTACATGGAAAGTAGGTTAAATGTTGACACTGCTGCTTCATGCTAGTTTATTTTGTTGTTTTTTGCCCTGTAAATTAAATCTTTAGGACTTGAGATCCATGTGTATCTTGTAAATTGGGAAACCAAAGGGGTTAACACATGGGCAAGCTACAGATTTCCGTGTACCCACCGTCGGGTTACTGGAGCTATTGCAATGTGTTGTGTTTGATTCACATGTTCCCGCAATTTGGCAGTTCCCACCATTCCACTGGGTTTTGGCAATGTCGCTTAGTGCCTTGTCCAAAGACACAACCAACTGGCTAGCGACCAGTTTTCGAATCTGCAACCTTTCGGCTTATTAATTTGAAATATAAGCATACATAAATGGAAAAACTTGTGCATCGATTGCTATAGAAAAAGAACAAGATTAGTTACAAGCCAATCATGTATTTTAAAACTTGTCCAACTACACAATAAATAATTATTAAAATAGGAAAGGCCACTTGAAGAAAATCTTTCTATTCAACTCCTTCAATGAAGAATGGGTGGAAATGATAAACAAGAACATTGAACATTTCAGGAGTTTGTAGCACCACGTTTAAGAAAAAGTGTATTTCTAGGCAAATCTCTACATTGAAATCCACTCTTTTATGTGTGGTTCTGTGTAATTCCTATTTTATATTGGCATAAGAAATTGTGTGATAAAGCTAAGAATTTTCGCATGTTACAGTCCAGATCGACTTAACCTTGATGTTCTTTAATATAGTTGTTTTCGTGTCAAAAATCACGTATATTTTTATATTAGCATAATTAACTATAATATGCATAGTTTGTCCTTTTTTTATTCCAGTTGGCATGTTTTATAAAAAAAAACAAGTCGTCATTATTAAGTGACACATAATTAAAGTATTGTAAAGTTTTGTTTTATTTCTATGTGGTGGGTTTAAATTTCTTGCATTTTTTGACGCTCGCCGATTTTACGTTATTGCCTAGTTTTGTTGATTACCTGATTTCCTGATTTTCTATATATTTTACTGCACCTTTGTGCTTTAAACGTAGAGTAGTTCTGTACAGTTATGTGAGTAGTTGTTGTAAAGTTACGAGTTGTGCAGTTGTATTGTGGCGGTCGAGGATATAGAACGAGCAACAATAAATTGGGCTGAAACGCTACAGTTTGATCCTCTGAACTACCAGCTTTGTTTAATTCTTTCTTTGCAACGGGTAGATACGTGCTATTATTATTTACAATGTTCTATTCTCGTTTTTATATTTAAACTAACCTGTAAGTGTGCGTGAGGTCATCTGACGATTCCCCGCGTGATCACACCCCTTGAATTTTTCGATTTATGAAGATAAATCTGAATATCCCATTCCATTCATTAATTTCACGGTTTAAACAAATAACTGTGGCGTCGTTTTAACATGCTGTAAATACCAGGATTTTTACTACATTCTTAATTTCCTTCTACTGTTTTTGCATGTTTTAGTTTTACAATCAAATATGGCGTCAGTTAATTAAAGCTCAAAGGCGACAAAAAAAACTTACCAACTGATTTGCACGTATATATCGGCATAAAAAAATAAATGAGGCGAGTTTGTGATGTCACAACAACCTTGAAATATGTGGGATTTCCCGGTCTATCATCAGGGGCAAACAATGAATCTCGCTCAAACAACATCAAACGAAGTCAACACGATACAGATGTTACACGTAGTAAGGATAGGATATTCATGTTTATCCCCGTGAATGGGAAAACCTAGGGGGTTATCACACAGGCAATCGTCAGATCACCTCGCGCCCATCGTAGGGTTACCGGAGCTATTGCAGTGTGTTGTATATGATAGACACGTTCCTTCAATTTTGTAGAACCCATTAATCCGCTGGGTTCAGGCAATATCCGTAAAGTGCCTTGCCCAAGGACAAAACCGACTAGCTAGCGACCAGTTTCGCACCTGCAACCTTTCGATTGAAAGGCAACGCACTTAACCGCTAGACCACCGGGCCGGACAAACTTATTTTAATCGTCTCTTGTGAAATTAGTACCCTGATAGATTTTAGTAATGAGTTCTTTTTTAGTTAAACGCCCGACTGAGGAGACTGGTAGACTAGATTGTTTTATCTCGTAAAATAAGAAAACGCGAGAGTTATCATAGAGTAGGAAATTCATGTTAATGGGAAACGCACAAGGGGTTAACACACGGGCAATCGTTAGATTACATCGCCCCCCGTCGGGTCACCGGTGCTTTTGCATTATTTGTCCACTATTCTAGTAGGTTGAGGCAATATAGGTTAAATTCCTTGCCAAAGGAAACATCCGAATAGCTATTGACCTGTTTCGTAACCCTTCGGCTTAAAGGTGACGCACTAACCCATTCCCCCGAATCGGTCGGACGGTTCCATGACAACTGAACCCCTTAACAACTGAACCCCTTTTAACTGAACCCCTTTTAACTGAACCCCTTTACAACTGAACCCCTTACAACTGAACTCCTTTTAACTGAACCCCCTTCAACTGAACCCCTTTTAACTGAACCCCTTATAACTGAACCTTTTACAACTGCAGCCCTTACAACTGCAGCCCTTACAACTGAACTCCTTTTAACTGAACCCCCTTCAACTGAACCCCTTTTAACTAAACCCCTTCCAACTAATGCCCTTTCAACTTAACCCCTTCAAACTAAACCCCTTACAATTTAACCTCTTACAGCTGAACACATTTTAACTTATCCACTTGACAACTGAAGCCCCTACATCAACACATTAGGCCGCACAGACATATTAATCCTTTCTTTAACTGTCCATTAAGTTTATTGAATTGTATACTGCCGTTTAAATGTGGTTTACCCAAAGAGTCGTAACCAGGGCCGATTTTAGAGATTAGATCAAATTGGGCCCCGCACTTTGAAGGGGCCCCGCGCTAGAGGGGGTCTTTCTGTATTACGAGGTTTAAAATACTACTGAAACGTAAAATAAAAAGTGAAATAATAATCTTTCTCATAATATCAATTTGTTATGCATCACAACTAAGTCAAATTTATATTTCTGAGTCTGCCTGTTACGTCAAAATAAATATGGTTGCTAAACAATATATATGTTTGGAAGTAAAACAATATATTGTAAATAAGCATCCACATTACCTTTAATTTGTTTTATAGCAAGTATTAAATGTCTATTTTTGTAGTTTGTATGTACTGGTATGTATTTTATGATACATAAACACCCATCCATTTTGCTATGAAGAGTAGGGGCCCCGCCATCACATTTCTAATTGGGCCCCGCGGTTCCTAGTACCGGACCTGGTCGTAACATTTCATATACTGATGATGGAAACAAACTTAGAACGTCAAACTTTATCAGTATTTAATTTAGGATATGACGACGTCACCGGGCTTAAGTTTTTTAAGGGTTTAGTTGAAAGGGGTTCAGTTGAAAGGGGTTCAGTTGTAAAGGGGTTCAATTGAATGGGGTTCAGTTGTAAAGGGGTTCGTTTAAAAGGGGTTCAGTTGTAAAAGGGTTCAGTGTAAAGGGGTTTAGTTGTAATGGGGTTCAGTTGTAGGGGTTCAGTTGTAGGGGGTTTAGTTGTAAGGGGTTCAGTTGACTGGTCTCCCGGTAGGACCTACCAATATGTAACGCTGTTCAATCCATAAATTGTATTCTGGATAACGTTTTATTGACTGATGCAATCCGAACACACAAATGACAAAATCGTCCATGACATTATATTATCATTCGAGAAATGACGTCACAGAATTCTAAGTCCAATTTCGGCGTCGTAACTTATGTCTGCCAACTCCTGGTCGATGGCGCGTTTTAAGTCTTCGTTTTGAAAGGCGGCGATTAGTTCCTCTCGCATTTGGACGGAAGGGAATCTAACCGTCGCCTTCAACTCTTTGAATGTATGCAGCTCGAAAGAAACTACGACATCGGTGTCTAAAACTAAGGAACATGCAGTAATTATTTAAAATGTAGTCCACTTAAAGGGTTAAAGGTTCGGAATTGATCGCTGGCTGGTCGGTTGTGTCCTTGGGCAAAGCACTTAACGGATATTGCCTGAACCTAGCGGACTAGTGGGTTCAACTTAATTGAAAGAACGTGTGTATCCTACACAGCACACTGCAATAGCTCCGGTAACTTGACAGTTGGCGTGAGGTGATCTGACGGTTACCTGTGTGAAAATGCCAGTTGCTTTTTAACATTCCCGTGAATAAAACATAAATATTCTATTCTAAAATGATTATTTTCCGTGTTGCAACCTTTCCCCGAGTTTTTTATGCCTAGTATGTCCGATCGGCTGGTCTAACGGTTAAGTGCGTCGCCTTTCAATCGAAAGGTTGAAGGTTCGAAACTGGTCGCTAGCTAGTCGGTTGTGTCCTTGGGCAAGGCACTTTACGGACATTGCCTGAACCCAGCGGATAAATGGGTTCTACCAAATTGAAGGAACGTGTCTATCATATACAACACACTGCAATAGCTCCGGTAACCCGACGGTGGGCGCGAGGTGATCTGACGATTGCCTGTGTGTTAACCCCCTTGGTTTTTCCATTCACGGGGACAAACATGAATATTCTATCCTCCTAGTTTCGAACCCATTATGGTCTCGTCACTGAGACCGTTTTTAAGGGAGTCGGTTTGTTTATCGGTCACGTTAACCATTCGGCCACACGACTGTACATTCTGTACGAATTGTTCTGTATTGAAAATCACAAGTTACACCGTCAATTTATTCCATTCGAAGCTCACAGGCCCCTGTCTTTAACCCCAGCATTTAATCAAAATCATTTAACTTTTCAAATACCTGTTTCGATTGCTTTTTCAATGGCGGTTTCTACGTGCTCGGGGAATAGCATCCAGTGCTCAGTGATTGTTGTCCCGTAGTTACCAAGCTCTCTAGCGTCAGTAGTGTTCGACAAGATCATGATTCCGCTTTGGTTCTTTGCCTTAGTCTCTTCCCGCTCTGTTGCGTTATAATCCGACAGATTAGCCTGGCGGTTTAGTGCGTCGCCTTTCAGACGAAAAGTTGCAAGCTCAAAACTGGCCACTAGCTAGTCGGTTTTGTCATTTGGAAAGGTACTTATTGAATATTACAAGTTCGCTCATTGGATAGTACACTGCAATAGCTCCGGTTGGTTTGTGGATATCACATCAAAGGAACATTTTGACCATATTAAACACAATTGCTCCGATAACTCGACAGTGAGCGTGAGATAATCGATTGTCCGTGTAATACCGCCCCTGCATTTTTCCATTTGCGCTAAAAAATATTCATTTTCTATGCTATAATTGGCAATAATTAACATACTGACTGTAAATTAGGATTATGTCAGCATAGGTCTCGTTTAACCAAAAGATTCCAACTACGCTACTTGAACCACGTTGGTTAGTGGTAAAAACTACAGACACGGTTTCAGGATTTTTACAACCCGATATGGACCAAGTCTGAACGAATAACGTAGTGGGTTAAAGTCATATATTCCTCGCATCAAACTGTTTTACATAGAATTGGTATATGAAACATCAAGGCCTTTAACGGACATTGACTGAACCCAGCGGATTAATGGGCTCTACCAAATTAAAGGAACGTCTGAATCATATACAACACACTGCAATAGCTCCGTTAACCGACGATGGGCGCGAGGTGATCTGACGATTGCCCGTGTCGTACCCCCTTGGCTTTCCCATTCACGGGGATAAACATGAATATCCTCTATATCCTATCCTATATGTATCAGTCTCGTTTACCATTCGGCCACACGCCTCTAACCTTGTGCACTAGAGGCTTCATCCTTTAGTGAGTAATCAGGAATGCGAATAAAGCTCACCAAGGCTTCGTATTCTTTAATTGCTTCATCTACATCTAATCCTTCCATACTGTATATAAATCGTAGCGCTTTCTTAAGCCGTAAGTGCGATTATGGACTAAAAAAAACCTGGATTATAAGACACATTTCTAACTTTAATTAAGGCACATAAAAAGGGTAAATTATATTGACATTTAATAATAGTTTAGTTAGTGTATAGTCAGTGTATGCAACATGACCTTAAAGAGAAAAATGGAATGAGGAAAAATACGGCAAAATATCATTCGTTAAAACACGTCTCTATATTCCAATCAAATTATTTAGGTAAAGACATGGCTGCCAAACCATGTATATAAAAACTATTATATATTGAACTTTTAATTCCAATCTACGAAATAAAAAACACAAATATTAACATTAACGCTATTACATAAATCAAATCTATATGCCCAATACAAACGCTAAGCAGCAAACAGACCATTTCAAAACACTAGATTCTTGCTAAACTGCAGGAAATAGATGCGTAGGTTTACCTGCATCTATATCATAGTTTCCGATGACGTGACTATTCCATTGTATATCTCTGTATTGTGTTTGCTTTGTAGCTTTTGCAAACTTCTATTAA
>CH002494.1:364409-374705 GCA_000149265.1 Ciona savignyi
TTTTCGTGAAAAGTTTACGACGGTTTTCGTCGTATTATCTACGGCCAAATAGCTTAGTGGGTTTGTGTGTTGCCTTTTAGCCGAAGGGTTGTATGACCGAAACTTGTCGCTAGCTAGTCGGTTGTATCCTGGCCAAGGCACTTAAGGGACATTATTTGAACTTAGTGGTTTAAATGGTTTTACAAGAAATGAAGAAACATGTCTATAATGCACAACACACTGCCATAGCTCCGGTAACCTGACGGCGTGCGAGGTAATCTGACGATTACCCGCGTGCTAACGTCTTAAAAGTTTTCCAACTAACCTGGATAAAACATATCGTGTTTCCGAATAGTTACGCGACTGATACATATACCTAAATGTATACAAACGGCTTTGAGTGAACCCATGGGTTTGAAACCCGTAAAAAAACATATTAATTGTTTGGTCGAATGGTTAACGCGACTGATTTATGAAAAAATCTATAAAAAATACATTCAATAAATAAACAAAAAACATTAATGTTTTAATTATACTTCTTTAAGAGACAATCGGCAATTTTACGTTTGTGTGCAGCTTGATTGGCCGATTCCTCTAAATAGAGTTGTGGGAATCCCACACGTTTATAATTGTAATATTATATATTTTAACAACTAGATCGCGCCATGCCATGTGTCCATATTTTGTGCAAGGGAAATTGCGATTAGTTTCCTGACAGCCCAGTCGATGAATTATTTCCCGCGTTCTGATTAACGAGGTGCAAGCCTCGTGTGTACAAACATGTGTTTCCTGTTATGTATCTTATATAAACCGTATAAGATTTCGTATTATCAGAGAGCATTTTAGTTAGTCTTCCCTTAGACTAGCTGCTCTCTCATACCTTTACCTCTACCTACCTAAGCTATGCCTCTTGTGTGCAGCGCTCTTCTTTGCTGCACCTTGCGTAAATACCCAATAAAATACCTAACCTCTGTTCACCCTTCTTTTACCCTTGCTCAAAACCCGTCAAAAACCAGTTGGTTGCAACATTTTGTTGACCCCTCGTGTGATTTGAACTCGTATCCTTCCGATATGGAGTCGAATTTCTTTCTTATCTTTCTTTCAATTTCTGCTTCCCTTCGATTTTTCTTTCCAGATTCCACAGATAGTCTACAGTCGGACGCGCTCAACCGTTTATTCAATGGATCCCTCGTCAGAGCAAATTGGTCAAGCAATGTCGGTCAAGTTTTCAAGTTTTCACCTGGGTCACGACGAACAATTTATCAGGTGTGCCGTTTTTGCACTAGTATATGTGCTATATCACAATCGTGTTCGGGATGAACAGCGATATAAAGGCCTCTCAGCAGCGTGATGAGTCAAAGTCACGGAAGCCTAACTATTGCCCGGCCATTAGTGCCGCAATAGGATTTTCTACTTTCAGCATGGAATGGGGACCTCGTTTAAGCGAAAAGGGCAGCTTCGAGACAGTGGTATATTTACCACGGAAGTTTATATTTTGTACGTTTGGATCGAGCTGGTCTCGTGTCAAGACCAAACGACATCTTCAGCCTCCCATTCCAGTGTGTCAACAAGGTTTTTCTACAAGTGTGTGTGTTCGAATCGTATCAATCTGCGTCGTGACCGTTTGACCCAAGGATTTCAACCGAAGACCAATCGGCGAATCAACAAAAGACTGCTTCAGGAGATCCAACCTACGATGACCAACAAACCAATGGACCGTCCGAACATTTAATTTTTTTCAAAATGGACAAAGGGAAGTGTGTGGGAATCCCACACGTTTATAATTGTAATATTATATATTTTAACAACTAGATCGCGCCATGCCATGTGTCCATATTTTGTGCAAGGGAAATTGCGATTAGTTTCCTGACAGCCCAGTCGATGAATTATTTCCCGCGTTCTGATTAACGAGGTGCAAGCCTCGTGTGTACAAACATGTGTTTCCTGTTATGTATCTTATATAAACCGTATAAGATTTCGTATTATCAGAGAGCATTTTAGTTAGTCTTCCCTTAGACTAGCTGCTCTCTCATACCTTTACCTCTACCTACCTAAGCTATGCCTCTTGTGTGCAGCGCTCTTCTTTGCTGCACCTTGCGTAAATACCCAATAAAATACCTAACCTCTGTTCACCCTTCTTTTACCCTTGCTCAAAACCCGTCAAAAACCAGTTGGTTGCAACAGAGTGTTTATCAGCCTTAAGGTACTTCGGTCTTCCACTACCTATAAAGTGACACTATTTTGGGCTACATGATTATGTTTTCCTGCCTGTAATGTAATATAAAACACAGTAATACGAAATGAAATTGTCAAAATATACTCATTTCGTTTGTTGATTTTTTGGAATAAAATGCTGACTAACTTTTCGGTTGAGTAGTTTCGCGTGCTTGATCGAATGGATGAGTCACCAAATTTTAATCGTTTGTAGGTGCATTTGTGTTAAGGTCGGTATTTTTTGATGGAGTTTTTAAAACAACTAAGGAATATTGGCCGTGAAATTGGCAAACAGGCAAAGATACGCGCCAAAAAACCATTCAACCAGTACAGAGCTCTAGAAAGAGCCCAAAAAGAAATTGACGATCAAAAAGTTTTCTTAAAAAGAGCTCCATTGAATGTGCCAAAACGCGAATTTACGAAAGGTATTTTCTTATAATTAAGTTGGAAGCTATGGTATAGGATATTCATAGTGTATGTTTTTCCCTGTGAATGAAAAAACACAAGATTATCTTGCTCCCATCGTCCAGTTAGTCAGTTACTGGAGCTGTTGCAGTGTCGCTTGCTAGTCGTTTGTGTCCTTGCGCAAGGCACTTAACGGACATTGCATAAATCCAATAGCTCCGGTAACGCGACGGTCGCACAAGGTGATCTAACGTTTGCCTACTGTGTTAAACTCCCAGTATGGAAAGTACGGCAGCTGCACACTCGAGTTTTTTTTCCCTGCGTTTTTGCACACTTGGGTAATTTCACAACCAACCTGTAAACCTACCTCTGGACCTCGGGTAATTTACTGTCAGTACATTTTTTGTTATGTAGCCGACCCTATGTTATGTAGATAGATATGTTAGCTGGCGGACACGATAGATTTAGGATATAATAAAATGTTTGTTTAAGATTTTGGTAAAACAGTAATAAAGAGGAGATTGTATGCACACTTAAAGTGTGCACTCTTGGAAGTTTGCACACTGCACACTTAAATATTTGATGCGTGCATACTCGAGATCTCGGCGAAAATTGACGTACTTTCCATACGGGTTAACCCCCTTGGTTTTCCCATTCACGGGGGTAAACATGAATATCCTATCCTATCTGCGGATTTCTTTGTTCAATGTCCAAAGAGAAGATTAAACAATACAATCACCTTTTTTATTTTAATCAATTTTATTTATTTTTTTCACTTGCATGTAAACACAAAGCATGTCATATTTATATATATATATATATATATACTAAAACAAATATGGCGTTAACTGAAAATCAAACAATGAAACAAAAAAACTGTGGCAAGATACTTCAGCAAAAGTAAGGCATGAAAAAAACCCAAAAGTAATCTAGTTTGGTGCCTTCCTGTGAAAAAATAAGAGTTAACTTACATTCAATACATTTGTGAATGAATAAACAATACATAAAATATACCATATCCTAACCATTACATATTTAAAGCTGACGGTTTTTACTTCTCCTGAAAATGAATAAAATTAAATAAATGTTTTATTTTCTTCTTAACAGAAGAGATAGAGCACAGCAAAAGTTTTGTTGAGGAATCTATGAAATCCGATGATGAATTTCTGTCGAAACTTTCAAAGATTAAAGTGATATCAGATGACCCTGACGGACCCGGTAAGATTGCATTACCAGAATAGGGACGAACAAAAACTGTTCACTAAAACTATGGAAACTGATTCTAACTTTGCTCTAAAAACTAATTTAACTTTAGAACTAATGCTTACTTTAACCCCACACCTGACATTAGCTTTAAAGTAATAATTTTTATTTAATTGTTTAGTTTTCCTTCTTTTATACTTCCCTTTTTCCCTTGGCTTAGGATATCCCTTACGATAATCAGGGCCAATTTCGGGCCCTTAATTAAGAATTTACTCGAGTGTGGAAGCTCAGGTGAGCAAAGCTTTTATATGAGTAACGGAAGTAAATCTTTTGCTGCTAAAAGTATTATAGACTCCGGTATTCGGACGTACTATGTGTATAATAAAATCAGCAATGATAAGGATTTGTTTTTTATCCCCCTATACGCCAAAAAGAAAATGGCCACAGCCCACAATAAACAATAATCAGGTTTTTATTTGCAAGAAAAAAATCTTATTTGCACGGCGTGCGTCACGCGAGAGTTACTCGCACGCATTTTTTTGCCCCTTGATAATAGTGGATAAATCCTTCACCTGACAATAAAGAAATGATACACCCAAACTCTTGTCACAGTACAGTTGTGTGGCTGAATGGTTAACGTGATACCTATACAACAAAATGTATAAAAATTATATTTATATATAAACATTTTTGGTGACTTACTTATTAAGCATTTGAATCCTAGACCAAAAAATAAAAAAAATTGTTACAGCAAAGCTTTCTAACGCCGAACACAGCCACCAAAGACCGACGCAATTGACCAACAAGCTACCTATCAAGCAGAGTGCTCAAAGCCAAACTCACTCTGCTGAAATACCGAGAGGCATCGTTCCATTGCCCACTTTAATAGACATTCTACACAATCATCATCTAGAACCAAACGAATGGACTGCAGAAGTTTTATCTGAAAAATTCAAATTACGACAGTCAGATGTTGACGATTTTTTGAAAAATACATCACTTATTGATGAAACTGATAAAAGTAAAGTAGTATTAAACGAAGCAATTTGACTTTTGTATTTATTTTTGTTGTGAAACTGTGTGATATGATTAGAATCCAGAAATATTAAAAAAGCAAAGTTAATTAAAACAATCGACTTTTTTATTAAGTTTTTTTGTGTTTTTCTAGTAAGAATCTTATGTGACTAGAGTAGAATCAAAAAATATGTCAACGGGTTTATTTTATTCAAATTATCATGCCGATTGGATGTTATATTTACTTGCTAGATTAGAGCTATTTACAGTGTTTCTTAAAAGTCTATAAGCAAGTAGATACCGGTACTTAACTAGTAAACATCATTTTTATTTTGATGAGTGTTAAAACCCACATAAAAACCGTTTATTATATAAAGTATCTCTGATATTCATATGCAAGCATTTTCATTGTTATAAAGCATTTATACAGCATTTGCTGACTTACACTTTACATTTGACAGGGTGTTAGATAAATAAGCTATGACAAATATATGCACTTTTCGGACGTTATCACAGGTCTGTGTTAAGCGGAAATGTCCAAAAGTCCATCTGAAAGAGTTAAGAAAGCTTTACTCCACGCATAATAATAAGGTATGTGTTAGTATAGATGCATCATTAAAATATGGGTGCTTAGCTTAGTATATACTAGCTTGGATATTTGCATTTATCTTTTGGCTATAAATATATGTCGGATTACCTAGCGCCCATTGTCTGGTAACCGGAACTATTGCAGTATGTTGTGTATGATTAAGATGTTGCTTATAGTTCTGGCAAAGTCTGCCTAGTAAATTGAGCAAGGATAGAATAAACTAGTGGTGACTGATTTTGATCACACAACCCTTCGAGTCTAAAAGCCAATGGTCCAACCTACAAAGCAATGCATCCAAATCGATATATGCAATAAGATCAAATCTGAGACCCAGTTGATAAAAAATCTTAAAAACACAGACGCCTGGTTTCGATCTCGAATTTTCCAGCTAATGGTGCAACATACCACAATTGAGAAGGCTAGGTCCAACAGGTTCTCCTTGATTGTCCGGCCAGTTGGTCTAACGGTTAAGTGCTTTGCCTTTCAATCGAAAGGTTGCTGATGCGAAACTGGTCGTTAGGCTAGTCGGTTGTGTTCTTGAGCAAGGTACTTTACGGACATTGCCTGAACCCAGTAGATTAGTGGGTTTTACCAAATTGAAGGAATGTGTCTATCATACACAACATACTGCAAAAGCTCCAGAAACCCGGCGGTGACCGCTAGGTGATCTGATGGTCTCCCGTGTGATAACCTCCTTGGTTTTCCCATTAATGGGGATAAACATAAAAATCCTATCCTATTTCAAGTAGAATGATAAAAATTAACCCTATTTCACCCCCAGCCAAACCGCGTTATTTTCTCTGGCATCCAACCCACGGGGATTCCCCACTTAGGTAACTATCTTGGGGCAATCAAGCACTGGGTGAGACTACAGAACAATCCTGGGGACATCTATTACAGCATCGTGGATTTGCATTCGTTGACCATTCCCAAGGTTTGTGGACTTTTTTTTGTTAGCTTGTTAGCTTTGAAAGTAGTTCTACTAAACTTTTAATTTTTTTCCCTATTTATATTAATGTTCTTTAGTTTTTCCACATTTCTACTAAACTTTTAGTTTTTTTCCCTATTTATATTAATGTTCTTTAGTTTTTCCTCACTTATATTAATGCTTTTTAGTTTTCCTGTATTTATATTAATGTTCTTTAGTTTTTCTCTATTTATATTATTGTTCTTTTAGTTTCCCGTATTTAAACCATCATATTTTAGTTTCCCCCTACTTTCTAAAAAAAACTTCATTTTTAATTTATGTACCAAGGTTTATTTTCTCTAAGTGATTGTTGCTGACATTTTAATTACTGTGTTAGCCTTTACAATTTTTGATCTTTAACATAACTGCTTTACAAAGAATCATATCACAAAAAGAAATGCATTTGAGAAGAAACAATATAGCAGTTTTTCGTAACCCCTTGAATCTAAAAAAACTAGCAAGTAGCTGGTTTCGAATACACAACCTTATGATTTGTGATGCAGCGTTCTACCAATCAGCCACTCGTGCCCATAAACGCGTAAACTGAAAACTTGTTATGTCATTTGAAAAAACTAGCAACTAGTATGTTGAGTGCCTTGCCCAACTAGCAACTATAACCTTCCAAGTTATGGTCCAACGCCCAACCATTTATTCACTTATACAGGGTCCTTACTACTTTAAACCAGGCATGGGCAACATACGGCCCGCGGGCCGGGTCCAGCCATAGGATTTTGACCGTCCCGCAGACTGTCTCTAACCATACCCTGTAATTAAGATATTTAATACTATTCATGTAATAATCCGGCCACCAAGAACTTCTTCTCCCACATTTGGCCCGCCGATTAGAGAAGTTGCCTACCCCTGCTTTAAACCAAAAACTAAAAAAAAAATAAAAAGGGCCTGGTTTCGATCACATAACCTTTTAAAATTTGATCTCCGAAAAAACTGAATGTCTTAACACAGCGAACGAACTTCAAACTTATTGAAAACTTTATACAAAAAACGACGAACGAATTTAAAAAAAATTTAAAAAAATGTCTTAACCACCAAAACAATAAATGGCAAATAAACCTCAAAAACGAACTCAAATTTCAAATCTTCTTCACTCAGAGCAGAACATTCATGAGGACCAGTATTCTTGATATAACGGCGTGTCTGCTGGCGTGTGAAATCAACCCAGAGCGAGCTGTGTTGTACCAACAATCGTGCGTACCAGAGCACACCCTGTTATCGTGGGTGATCGGATGTCTTGTACCTGTCAACCGACTTAAACATCTTCCCCAGTGGAAGGTAGGAGTTGGGATGGAATATTTAAATTTATCCTTGTGAATGGATAGGATAGGATATTCATGTTTATCCCTGTGAATGGGAAAAACCAAGGGGGTTAACACACGGGCAATCGTCAGATTACCTCGCGCTCACCGTCGGGTTACCGGAGCTTTTAAGCTGTTTGTAACTGCTTTCAAAAAGAAACAATTATTTAGGACTCCTGGGTTATATTTAAATGAGGAAAGGAGGGAAACTGTTAAAACTAGGATAGGATATTCATGTTTATCCCTGTGAATGGGAAAATTCAAGGGTTTAACATACGAGCAATCGTCAGATCACCTGTTTGTAGCTGCTTTCAAATAGAAACAATTATTTAGGACTTCTGGGGTAACATTTAAATAAGGAAAGGAGGGAAACTGCTAAAACTAGGATAGGATATTCATGTTTATCCCTATAAATAGAAAAATTCAAGGGAGTTAACACAGAATCACATTGCCTGAACCCAGCGGATTAATGGGTTCTACCAAATTAAAGAAACGTGTGAATCATACACAACACACTGCAATAGCTCCGGTAAATGGGCGCGAGGTGATCTGACAATTTTCCGTTTGTTAGCCCCCTTGGTTTTCCCCATTAACGGGAATAATAAACATGAACGTCCTATCCTATCCTATCTTTTAATTAGCTCCAGCCTTAACCTTAACTTTATCGCCCTAAACCTAGTATTATTAAGCAGTTCCCTCTTTTCCCCTTTCTCTCTGGTTTCGATCCCCCAAATTTTCAGCAGCCTACAGTCCATGACGTACTTACCCACTGAGCTGACCACTAAACTAAACCATATCCAGGAAAAGCAGATGCCTTCAGTAGATGGTGGCGGACATATAGGACGCTACACATACCCCCTGTTGCAAACCGCTGATATACTCCTTTACAAAGCAACCCATGTCCCTGCTGGTAAGATTTATCAGGCAACTTATGGTCCCCACAATACAGTTTCAATGGTTTCTCATTTTTTTGTGTGTAAGGGATAGGATGTTCATGTTTTATACTCGTGAATGGAAAAGCGTAGGAAAGTTATTACATGGGCAATCGTCAAATGACTCTGCGTCCATAGGTGTAGGCATAAAGGAATTTTTACATTGTGGCCGTTGTGGCCCATGTTGAGCTACAGATACTATTGCAGTGTATTGAATGTGATATGTTGTTCCATGATTCCATCCATGTGAATGGGGAAACGTAGGATATTTATCATGTTTACCCCATAATATGGTCGCGCTTTACCACACACTTTATCACACTGGTCGCGCTTTACCACACACTTTTCTTCAGGGCTTTATATCGTTTGATCCTAATTAAATTTGGATTTGTTCTTTTGCCTAGGTTTGGCGGCCGCGTCCGCTATATTTATTACATTATATCCCTATTTTTTTAATGACGTGTTTTAACGACTGTTCGTTTTGCCGTCTTTTCCCGTTCCTGTGTCGAGATTATATTCGTTTGCCATTTTTAAAAAAACTGGGGCAAAAAATGAATAAACTAAACTAATAAACTAAAAAAAACTAAAAACTAAACTAATAATGAAAAAACTTTAGAGAGCCGTTAATACTTGGCTAATCTTTAAATCACCTCGCGCCCATCGTCGGGTTACCACAGCTTTTGCAGTATGTTGTTTCTGATAAAACGTATTCCAACACAAGTATTAAAGAACGATTTATTTATTTATGATTGTTGATTTTAAGATTATGTCAAACCTTTCAAACGAGAGTTATTGCAGTTTATTGTAGATAAAAACAACATAACTTAATATCCCACTATAGTAAAGCACAACTGTTAAAACAACAGTAATTAATAAATATTATAACTATAGATTTTGTTAATAATGTCAACTGAAAAATCCACAAAAGCCACTTAAAATGATCGTCCTAGGGGATGACCAAGCGGTTCACCTTATTCTCACAAACGAATTTGCCAAGTCATTTAATCGAACCCATGGGCATTTCTTTCCTCAAACTCAAATTATATCAGGTAAGTAAGGAAGGATAGGATATATTTGTTTTTATTAACGGGAAACGCAGAAGAGTATTGTCAGATCTCCTCGCGCCCACTGTCGGGTTAACATAGCTATTGCAGTGTGTTGTTATGCAGACGTTTTTTCATTTTTCCGACTGGTTAAAGTGTGAAATCAGAAAATATAACATATCGCCATATTTTACTAAAATGATGCACTGTTGCATTCATCTAAACTATAAGAATAGCAATAAAATAAGATTTATCCCTTTGAATGGAAAAATCAAGGGGGTTAACACAAGAGCAATCGTCAGATCACCTCACGCCCATCGTCGGGTTACTGGAGCTATTGCAGTAGGTGTGTATGATTAAGACATTTCTCTTAATTAGAGGAACCTATCAATTCACTGTGCTCAGTTGATGTCAGCTAAGTGTTCTGCCCAAGGATACTTGCTACTGGTGTTAAACCTGAAATCTTTCGGCTAAAAGGCGACATTCAAACCCAGCAAGAGCTATTCAGAAGAACAAATAATTTCACCTCTGTATTATGGCCTATTAATCCCTACCTAGAGGCAAAGTCCGTTTAGCGCTTTGCTAAAGGATGCAAGCTCTAAAATCTTTCGGCTAAAAGGCGCTAACCCACCAGGGT
>CH002494.1:374805-391074 GCA_000149265.1 Ciona savignyi
ACCCATTAATCCGCTAATCTGTCAGACCAAAATTGAATTCCAAACCTTTTATTTGGTCGTCTTCTTAAAACTTGTATTTTAATGCCTGAACCCATAAAGATCAGCAAGGTAGAGTTCAAAAGATCCAATAAAAGCTTATATTAACCTTTTGAATTAGTTGGGTTTAAACTGATCGTAAAATTTCTATTAACTCCAATACCAATATCTAGACCCTACATTCGCACGAATACGGGATTTACGGAATCCAACAGTTAAAATGAGCAAGTCGTCCCAAAGTGAAAACGGTCGCATAGAAATTACAGACTACGATGACGCAATTCGCGGCAAAATTAAACGAGCCATTACCGATTGCACGTCAGCGGTCACATATGACCCAGATAACCGACCAGGAGTCTCAAACCTTGTCCAGGTAGGATAGGATATTCATGTTTATCCCCGTGAATGGAAAAACCAAGTATGGTAACACCCGGGCAATCGTCAAATCACCTGAACTCATGATGCCACTAAGCCCATTTTGTAAAAAGAAATCGACATATAAACTGGTCGTGTTTTAACCATTTTCCCACATATAAGCTTAAACCCATCTTATAAAGCAAATATTATTATACTTCCCCTCTGACTGGGTCGTGCTTGCACACTTTTAGTCGAGCATTTAATTATATTAATTTTAATTTAAAGTTTTTTTGTTTGTTTTTTATTATTGAAAAGTTTAACTAGAACGTCTTATTTTGGCCATCGTACCGTGCCTATTCACTGACGTGTTTTAACTACTGTAGTTTTGCCGTTTTATCCTGTCTCCTCAACTTAAATAATTTTATTATTCTTCTTTTATATAATAAAGGAGCTAAAACTAAACTAAACATTTATTACTAGATCCACTGTGGCTTAAGTGACATTACTCCCACGGAGGCATGTAATACCGCCCAAAACATGGACACCGGTGCTTATAAAACCTTGGTGGCCAACGTAGTGATAGACCACTTATCCCCAATTCGCGAAAAGTATTTCGAGCTCCGTCAAGACGAGAATCGATTGAAGGAAATATTGAAATATGGAAACCAAAGAGCAGCGAAAGTTGCAAAAGAAAACTTTAACGCTGTCAGAGACTTGCTTGGGATACAGTTATGATAAAATTTCATTTTTCAAGCATTTTAGCGTACTTTTAATTGCAATTAAATACGTTTAATTCCGTCAGCGACCTATTTTAATCAGCTCTGTAAGCTGGCATTAACTCTGGACCTAACTGTAATTTGTATATCCATTATTAGTTTACATTACAATAAAATAGTTATGACGTCACGTCACAACAATTATTCTACTTTTGCTCTTTCAGAATTCGTCATTTTTTTGTTTGGTTTGGTTACAACGCTATGATGATAATTAAACGTAAATTAACAAAACGTTTTTTACTAGAATAAGTTAACATGAGATACAAAGAGTTTTACATATCTTGGTTAAAAGCTAATGCATATTCTAATTTCTGTAGGTTCAAAAAAATAAAGTTCTATACATAAACCGTTCTAGCAGTATCAATACAGCTTAGAGAGATCACTTCGCGCCCATCGTCGGGTTACCGGAGGTATTGCAGTGTGTTGTGTATGATACAGACACTCCTTCAATTTGGTAGAACTCATTAAGCCGCTGGGTTCAGGCAATGTCCGTAAAGTACCTTGTTTAAGGACACAACTGACTAGCTAGCGACGACTTTCGTATCTGCAACCCTTCGGCTGAAAGGCGACATACTAAGCCCCCAGACATACAATACACTGCGTGCACAAGGTAGTCTAACGATTTAACCTTGCATGCCTAGGAATATCATATCCTTAGAATGCAAACTTAAGCTAAAAGATTTTGCAGCGGTGGCATTCCGCATTGGGTATGTTTTTTATTTGTACTATGTTCATGTGTAGCCTATGAGCATTTCGTCTGGCAAGTTTGGCAACCGTGCTAACAGTAGCCCATTACAAGTTCAATAATGTGCTAACGGCCTACAAAAAAACTTTTTTTAAAAGCAGAACGTTTTCCAAAACCTGTTGGGTTCGTCACCACGACCGTTTACATATAAAATTGGTAAATGTAACGGTCGCGCTAACCATTTGGTCACACGACTGTCATTTTATGTCCTAAAGTTTTTTGGCTGATGGGCTCGTTGCCAAGACCGTCTTGTGCTTATAATACTGTATATATGTATCTGCCGCGTTAACCATTCAGCCACACGACCGTACTTATGCATTACATCGGATAACTTGATTTAAAAATATAACATTTCTCTGTTAGTCGGAATCTAAATCGCCCACGCGGTAGCTGCTCTAAATGATTTTCTTCGCGTGGTGGAGCCAAAGATCTTACTTGAAATTGGTATGTCATTTCTCGAAGGTGAAGGCGCAGTGGCAGTTACAACTTGTGTGTTATTATCAGAAAATGAAGTGTATTATGGTTGCAAAAGTTATTTTGGTGTGTTATAAAACGTAAAAAGAGATTGCTTCTGATTTAGTTCACCCCATTAAATCATTAGATTCAAGTCTGTTTTACCTTTCTAAAAAAAAACAATTAACCGACCAGCGGCAAGTACTTTCCGTTCGGCCCGTTTCCGCCGATACAGTCGGTATTATTTATCCCTCGCTTTGATATTGTCAGTTTGACACGGCGGTTTAAAATATATGATATTTATCCAACCCTTGCCGTAGAAATGGATTTCATAGGATAATCATGTTTTATTCACGTGAATGGGAAAACGCAAAGGCACGTTAATACAGGGGTAATCGACAGATCATGTGGCAATTACGTAAGGGAGCGTTCTTATACAGGTAACGGTTAAATTACCTCGCGCCCACCGGCTGGTTACCGGAGCTATTGCAGTGTGTTGTGTATCATTCAGACGTTTCTTTAGTTTTGTAGAATCCATTAATACGCTAGGTTCAGGCGATGTCCACAAGTGCCTTCCCCAAGTTTACACAGCCTACGAGCAAGTACACAACCTACGAGCAAAGCAACTGTTTTAAAATTGTTAACGACCTTTTTGCAGACAGTCGGTTCTCCTACCAAATAAGCTAACCACTGTATTTCATAATTACCCACAGATTATAATTTCGTCATCATGTGGCATTTACATTCCAGGCTTAAATCAATATTCTCCCTACACGAAAATATTGCGAGAATTTAATTTCCTTCAATTTTTAAACGAATAAATAGCGACCGGGTGTATTGTACAATGTGGTATTGACACATCCTGTAGTTAACATGCTTTTATATTTCGCCCAGTAGGGTTTGCATTGCCGGCTAGACGGTGAATAAAGACTAGTTCGTTCGGTGTTCCCGCCCAACTTTATAGGACAGGGCGGCACTAAAAGGAGGGAAGGAGGGAAGGAAAACCGCTCACTAAAACTATGGAAATTAATTTTAACTCTGCCCTAAACACTAATCTTAACCCCAGAACTAACTTTAACTTAAACCGCAGATTAAAAACTTTTTTATCTTTATCCCTAATCTTCATTTTAGTGAGCAGTTTCCCGCCTTCCCTCCTTTTAGTTTTCCCCTATAGGACTTAATGTTTTCAGACGCAAACCAATATATTCCACATCAGTACAGTGTAAAATGTTAGTACACATAACAGTGTCTGCGCAACATGAAACTAGTCAAATATTGACTGTGACCTTTTGGGCGCAAAATGTTACTCGAAGCAGTTTTTTTTGTTTCTGTACTTTATTGCGTTAGGCAAATTATTACAAACTTGGCCTACGGTTTGGTGATTAGTAGAAACAGGTCTGTGCTTTGTAATACCTGATAAATTTACTTTGCAATAATAATCAAATGTCGCACTATCTTTAATAGCATTGTTAGACCTATATACCTGTATGGAAGCGTTTTATTTGCCTGTACGATTTTTTTGTGTAACAAAAAATCAAAAAAATACTAAGGGGGTAGGATGATGTAAATTTTAACATTTTTTTCAAATTTTACTTATCTATGATTTTAAATATCTGTTTTGTTAGCAAATAATTCTAGTTTGCACCTAATCAATCCTAACACAAAAATATAAATTTCATCATAATACACATATTTTCTCCATTATTATATAACAAATGAATCAAAATAAATTGCAAACAGCATATAATGACCTCGTTTGGAGACACGAGTTGATGTTTTTGAAGTCACAAACGCATCAATAGAGCCTTTTATGACGCTCATTTTGAAGTTTGAAAAGCCAACTTTGCAGGTTGACCTTTTCAGAATTGATTCCTGTAAATTATATTGATTTTGCATTGAAGACGTTTGGTATAGGAAACCGACAACCATTACGTAACTCTTTCCTGAATAATTTAGTTTGAAAAAGATTCGAAACGGATTAACCTTAATCGACTTTTAAAAGTAGTATGTAGACGACAGTTTCCTAGTTTTTTGTATCAATCAATTGGTTTAATACTGTTTCATCAGTATCAAGCTATTGGATACAATGAACAAAGAAAACTGGTAATACAATACACACTAGAAAGGTGTTAATATTAATAATTTTCCTGTCAATGTCAGACATTACATCATTCCCACGTTAGTGTAACGTCAACAAATGACGAAATAGCTTCTAATGGAGGTTGTGACCACACAAGTGTTCCTATGACGTCATACAATGGGTTAAGTTTCAACACAAATGTGTATTTGTCTGACATTTTACCAGTGGATTATGCACCGTATCAATACAATATATTATTTCAGACAGTCTGTTTAATATAGTTTACCTTTACTGCCTTATAATCGCGTATTTGCGGTTTCGGTCATGTGGCTTGAAATGAATGTTCCGTTTTATGTAACCGCTAGGTCGCAAAGCGGATGATATATTAGCCTATGCTCAAACATTAGAAGTCAAGTGAAGTGGTTACTAATTAATGAAACGAAATGGTTTCCTTAGCAGACTTACTGCGTTGTGCCTTGTTTGGGTAATGGCAAGTTTTGTTTGTTGCACGGACAAGTCAAACCTTTGAACTGGTATCTGGTGAAATTTGGCGGTTGCTAGTATCAATACTGATTAAGACTATCTATAATCTATATTCTATACCAATAAAATGTGCTTATAATCATTTTTGTATAGCTGCGCTGCGAAAATTAATAAATCAACATATAATGTTAACGGTAAAACTATATTTATACACTTATTAGGCCACCGTTTGCCAATATCTTTAAAAATAACACTTTAGAAAAAAAATATTAGGCTACTGTTGGCCAAAAGCATTATAAAACATCACCGGTAGACCGTTTTACTGCAATAAACGTACCGTTACCCAAAGCACTATAATGTCGCATTGATTAATAACTTGCATTTTTATGTATTGTTCGAAATTTAAGTTTTTGTTAACCTAGTTGAATTTTATTTCGTGTGTAGGCCTCTTCCTAAATGTAGTGTTAACAAATACAGTGTGATGTCACATACTCTGTCTTGCCTTCTTCACGGTTGAGATATTGTGGTCACGTGGTTTCGGAGCTTATCCAACCTCTAGCTGCTGTGAACGAACAGCGAGTCAAGGTTAGTAAGCTTGAATGTTGAGTGCAACTCTATAATCTTTTGTGCAAACAGAAATGAATTATTCCGCCTCATTAAGCTCCACTTTGGTCCCAACACTGGACATTTTACTTAAACCATGGCTCCTTTTACAGCCGACATTATTATAAATCTAGAGGCTTTGTGTATTTGTAGTAAGATAACGTCAATTATTTCGTACAGTACGGGAGGTAACCTGTCAACTGTCGGGATGAGCATAATATATTGGGTTGAGTTTCTTCTAAAAGCCACTGGTATGTTTAGACTTGGTCGAGCATAGGTTTGCTAGTACCAGGCCCCGTAAAGGTAATTAATTTTCCGTGGCATCACGTAGGTGTCACGCGAGTTTACAACCTCTTGTCTGTGGGTAGGATTTGCTCGGGGTCACAAAACAAAGATTAGCGATCGGTAGACAGGCACGTCTTAACAAAACCGCAACATTTGGAAGTTTTCGGGATTCGCAAGAGCGGTTTGTGTGCCTGCAGAATTACAAGTTTAGCACTTGACATTTCCAGTCAGGGGATTGGAACTTAACGCATTCTGTACCCTTTCCAGCACCGGTTATCAAAACATGTAATTTGTACCATCGGACTCACGAATCATACACCAATTTTGCTATTAGGTTTTTTCAACAAGTGCCGATGGATTGGAAAATTGTGTATGTTTTCAGACTCGCCATTTGGTGGTTTATTTGTTTCGTGTTATTTTTAAAACATCTAAAATTTTCCAAACAAAACAATTCAGGAAAGTATTGTTTCAAAATATGTGGTCAAGTTTGGCGCTTCCAATTTTGGTCTTTGATTTTTTCAAAATGGTTTCTTGGATTTCGTTTATTTGTTGCCAAACTTGAGTGTTTATAAACTTTGAAATTTGAAATTTCATACTCAAGAGGAATGTATCAGCCCGGCTACAGCCACCCACGGGCTTGAAGAATAATGCATTGATGCCTTTAAATGCGTCACGTCTAATTCATTTTGCAGGGTCTCTTGCATTCGCTACAAGAAAGCGTCCACGCCTGGGCACACTGGTGGCGTTATGCCAACGGAGAAGGCCTAAACACAATGACAGATTAATCTCTGATCGATTTAACCGCACAAATATTCGCTAAAGCGTGGGTCGACCGAAATACGACAACCCAGCAGTGTTAGTACTTGTCCGCAAGCGCAATAATGCAGACAATGTAAGAGTCATCTCTCAAATTACCTGCCATAACCGACGACCATGGTACTAAATTACGTGCCATTATCGTACACTTGAAACTGGCATAAGGGAACATCGCATTTACCTCTAAATTTCAAGGCCGAAACCCATCTATAAAGGCGTTGAAAATTACCCGGAACCCATTCTTAGTTAGTCTGTTTAAAAGACAAAGACCATCATTGCGGTCGCATTTAAAGGCTGTCTGCCTCGTCACCGAAATAGTTTTAAGCTTTAAATCAAGGCGAGATGATTCACAGCTGATTTGTTGAGTGGGTGCGTGGCGGTATTTAAGTACACAACCGCAGGAAAAGCGGTATTACTCAGATGCCATTTGAAATGTAGACTTTTGGTATCGCCCCGATCGGGAATTGTTAAAAAGATCATTGTTTCTAAATGTCAAACCGCAAGTGGAATTTGTATTGGAAGCGTCTGGTAACGTGGTATTCCCGTTGGTGGGTGAGTCAGCCTGTATTCGCAGGTGCCGCCCTTAGTCTGTTGTCTTGTGTCTGCATAATGTATAGCACAATCTGCAAACTCAGCCGATGTGTAAACAAGCCGCTATATAAGAACGAATAAAGTACGTAGTAAAATATGGCACAGCAAATAAATAAAATTGCTCTTATCCGACATGTATTTCAAATAATCAACATTTTCTATTATGTAAGTTATAAATCTTTGCCAAAAATCCGTTTTTGGTCCATTACCTTCTAACCACAGAGGCACACCTTTGGTTAGTTTCTTATAAGCCGTATCCTGCCGGTTGTGAGTCATTATAAGGAACCAAACACCTGTGGGCCGACATGCAAGTGCGTTGTGTATCCGGCGTTTGCAGTAGTATTGGCATTCACATCTAATGGGGCATTGAATTAAACATAATTGCACGCGATTCAACGGATTAACAGTAGTAATCCTTTTCTACTACACTTTATTACACACACAAAGGGTCGATAAATAGGTGCATATTTCGGGTGAATATCCGGCCTAGAAATACAACATTATTATCCAACATTTCGCAGCGCAAAACTGGAATTTTGCTTCATTTTAAGGTTGTGTTTCCTTTATTTCTTGAATAAGCAAAATCAAATAGTTAGTTAAAAAGCGAATGGTTAACGCATACAATAGATATATCACCAATAAAAATCAGTCTAAGGCACAATCCTATCGTGGATTCGAACCTTATCCTAGTAAATATTGAGACGTTTAGGTATGATTCTTTATTCCACTTTCAATCGATTTAAGGCAATAATAATAGAGAGAAACACCCAGCCGCCTGTTAGAAAACCGCTACTGCCTACGGAGTTCTTGTGCTGTGTACGTGCATTCTTCGCGTACTTGCGCCTGTATTCATTATACGGATTACCTCTATCGAAGGTAAAGTGACGGTTCCAAATTAGGCCAACTAGACTCGCAATTGCGTAAGTGTCTCAAGTGTAACTTCAAAGTGAGGCAACTAAAAAGATATTAATTGTACACGTGTCCTTTTTATGGTTTTGCCAAACGCGGGAAATTATAAAAAGAAATCAATCGAATTACATGAGCCGAATTAATTACACGCTTTTCCCATCCTTCATTTAAACAACATTTAAACTTATTAAAATCCGACCTATTTTAACTGTCTTCTTGCAAATCCATTAAAATATACTTTAATTAATTACACGCAATTCTGGACTTTTATTTTAACAGAAGTAAAACTAACTAAAACGATCAGACCCATTTTAACAGTTTTTTTGCGAATCTATCGAAATATATACCTAATTCTATAGTTTTAATACACCATATTTTAAACAACGTTTAAACTAACAAAAATGATTAGTATAATTTTAAATTTTTTTGCATATAAATCGAAATATACTTATATTATTTCCAAGGTTTCAGGACTAACTAAACAACGTTTAAACTTACTAAAGTGATTAGACTAATTTTAACAATTTTTCAGCATAACCAAATATACGTTGAGTTATATTTGGTGCACACATACAGAGATAAAATACAGCGGAAACATGTGTCGGTGGCGGAGACGGTATCCGCCAAAATTACAGCAATACCTCTAATGAGATGTTATCGTGATGGCCGAAGTCGTAAGGAAACCACTGTGTACTATCTTAAATACCAATCTATTGAGAACACATCCAAATTGAGTTCATTTCGAGGTTTATAACGCGCTGATCGAATCAAATTGACGTTTTATATTCGTTTTAACTGCGAATTGGCGTTTTATATTTATTTCAAATGCTTTCGCAATGAATTCATAGAAAACGGAAAACAAACCCAATAAAGATTGATTGAAAACTATGGAAATTAATAAGGTATTGGGAAAATCTCAAGAAAAAGGGTTTATTTCATCGGCTTGTGTCTAAGTTTTTAATTATGTTCCAAACTTCAGCTGCGTAAATATACCCACAGTCGAACGAAGTTAGCGGCCACAAATTCGACAAGGAAAAGTTAATTGACGTATTCGACGAACCCTTTATAGACCGATGGAATTTATTACGTGCAGTAGGTACGTGTATTGTTATAAATCCATTAATCAAGCTTGGATTACGAAACCTTATTCCGTTGGAGAGATCGTAATGATGTGTTATTAACTTACAGTAGGCGTAGCTCTTTACGAACCTGGGTATAATAAACGTTTGTTTTCGTCAAATACAAGCGTGTGTTTACAAGAGGCAAATCATGTTAAGTCCAAGTTGGGTTTATTGCTGTTATGCGAATAGTAAAAAACTTAAAACGTTTGTTTTTTTATACTGTTGCAGGTCTTTGCTTATATTGTTGTATTATTCTAGTTGCTTATACTGTTAAAATTTCTTCAATTAATAGAAAAAACACACCAATAAAAGTTATAAAACCAATGTTTTAATAACGAGTATATATATTGTAAATTGCACTAAAACAACAAAAACTTATTTGAATATATCCTTAATTAGTAGCAAAGCACACCAATAAACTCTGTTATTTTAATGATAAATATATTTGATCTATTATATTCTTTAGTTTTAGTTCCCACTAATAAACTTCACTGTCTAATGTAATATACGGTTAAGACAGTCGTGTGGCCGAATAATTAGCGCGACCGACTCTGGAACAGAATTATATGATTTTAGCGGCGAGCCCGTAACGGGTTCGAACCTTGGACTGGTAATAAAAAATCAAGGAAAAGTGACACTAACTATGTGGCATTAATATGTTCTGTTTGAAGCTTGTTTTTATTCCCATTGAGGTTAAATAGCAACGCTGTATATTAACGACTGGGTATTGGCAATATTATAAAAACAACAAGTCAAACTGACTTCTAAGTCTATTCACTCTGGACTTATACATCTTATTGCGCATTTTTCTAAACTTTAAAGTCTTTTCAAGTGGCCTTAACACACCTTTTGCGCTTTGATGTATTTTGCTGTAGCATTCAGTATTATGACACGATGCTATTAGATTTTAACCGACACGCCGTTTCATGAACGGTTGTCGGCTTATAGCTGCTGGAGATCACGCGTAATCCGCCTTCTTTATTGCCAAGTTCACACACTCCACGTAATACCTTCGGAAACCATGTTTTTATCATGTTCGGAAAGTTATGTTTCAAAATTACCCCCCCCTCCCTCCAAAAAAACAAGGAAATTAGTAGACTCATTTTTGAATCCGGAGCAATCCGGAGAATAAAGCAGAGTATGGATGGGACAAGAAAAAGCAGTATCATTCAAACATTAATAAAGCGAAATTAAGTCACCATACACTTTCTTTGTTCTTATCACGCGTATATGCCCCCTATTTTAACCGACAATCTAATAATCTTGCAAGTTAAAACTGTACATCCAGCATATGAAAACAAAAAATTATTTTCTTGATCGCGTAAAGTATTTAATAAAAGGTGGGATTATATCAAGGACTGCTTTGATCTTGCACTACAATTCTTGTCTTCGTATAGGAAGCGGCGTTCAAGGCAGTTGTAACAACAAAACGGGATATTCGACGCGCAAAGACGCGCGAAAATTGTTCTAACCCGACATAGGGTCACACCTCATTACGGAAAAGCGGTTTAATTACGATTTACGATCCGCGCTAAAACAACATACCAAGTTTTTCGCATGAGTTGTCAAAGCATTTTGAGGCTATGGTAATGGGTGTTCCGGATCTATGTTATTGCCTTATTTGTTTCGTTGCTACTCTGTGGCAAGGGGAACACCTACGCAACCATGATAGTGATCAAAGCCTGATAAAAACGAAGTCGCCCGAAAACAAGATATACAGCTTGATACGTCAGACAAAAACAAGATGTAATGTAACTAAAAAATGTTTTACAATAAAAAAACAAATGTTTGTTTTTTCGTTTTTTACCTAATCTTGTTTATTTAATTTGTTAATGATCAAATGTTTTTTTTCGTTTTATTTTACCGGGCTATAGGTTTTGAACTCTTATCGACTGGCTCGTTACCATGACAGTGTTTGTATAGAATATGTATATCTACCGTACCGTAAACCATTCGGCCACACGATCGTACATGAATCAAATTATATCCAGGTAAAGTGCACTTTACCCCGTGGAATATTTGAAAGTCTAGTTATAATTAATTATTTTACAATACAAGAGTATATAAATGAAAAAAATCATGAAAAATCTCAGATTAAAACAAATCAATTCGTAGTTTGCGGCTGGTTTTACAAAATTACTCTGTATTGTGCGACTGGTTTTAAAAAAGATTACTTGTATTTTTTGCTACTAGAATAGGATAGGATATTCAATTATTCATGTTTATCCCCGTGAAAGGGAAAACAGGGGGGATAACACACAGGCAATCGTCAGATCACCTCGCGCCCACCGCCGTCGGGTTATTGGAGCTATTGCAGTGTATTATGTATGATTCACACGTTCCTTCAATTTAGTAGAACCCATTAAGCTGCTGGATTCAGAAAATGTCCGTAAAGTGACTAGCCCAAGGATACAACTGGCTAGCTAGCGACCAGTTACTAGTTGGCGTGACTCAATGTTCATTTATACTTGTGCGAACGATACGGTTGAATGTGGGGTCTGTGGCTAAAAAAGGAAATAAGTAAGGGAGGCAAGTACACCTGACACTTATGTGTGTGTACATTAGCAGCCGACAAAGGAGGTAGTGCCGCTGGGAAGTAACCACCTGGAACAACATATAGGTCTCGAAATAAATAGCTACCCAGGTGTCCGGTCGTGTGGCCGATTGGTTAATCCTACCGATTCATATAAAAAAACGGTTTTGGGGACGAGCCCATTTTGGGTTCGAACCCTAGCCTATAAAAGTTGAAAAGGTATAATAAATAACCACCCAGGTGTTCTGGCGCGTGTCCGAATGGTTAACGCGACCGATACATATAAAAAACGGCCTTTAAAGGGTTCGAATCCAAGCCCGGTAATGGAAGTTTAAGAAAAGGTATAATAAATAACTGCCCACGTGTATGATCTTGTAGCCGAATGGTTAACGCGACTGATAAATATATCAACAATATAAAAAAAAGATCTCAGGGTCGAGCCCATAATGGGTTCGAATCCAGCCCGGTAAAAACAAAGTAAATAACCACCCAGATAATTTGAGCCTCGATTTGTTAAACGACTCTCTTTGAACGTATTTTCGGCCTTTCAACACGTGATAAAATACGTCGATTTTCTGTCTGGGACAATTTACGATGTTTTGGGATGACTATTGCTAAAAAGACGAATTCTGTACAGCGAAAAGGGATATATAGGACACACTAGAGCGTTTTGCTTATTAAGGCCGAATGGTGAGGGTCACTGAATTATATACACAAAGCATTGTGAAACGGTGCTTGTGGTTAACGCGACCGATATGCAAATTCTGTACAAAAACGGTTAAGAGAACACACCATCATGGGTTCGAAACAACGTCCTATTAAAAATCGGGTCTAATGATAAGTGCTTCACGGTTTCGAAGCACACATCCGGAATAACAAAAACAGCACACAGCATGCTTGTGGGTTTATGCGACTGACTCGTGTTGAAATTTGATTACGACAAAATAGGACGACGGTCCAGGGTTCAAAACTAGATCACTATCCCATTGCGGTGTACAATTGCTCATTGTTACTTAAAAATCAAACTTAATTTATCAATACACACAAACCATGTATATGAGGGGGTTAATTATACCCTACTTACCCACTAAGTACAAAACATCGAAAAATGTGATATTATAGCCGATTTACTAAAAATAAAAGCCAATTATATTTATGGACATTAGCTATTACCACTCTTAACGGCTACAACGGATAGGGCGTTCATGGGTTCAAAACCTGCAACCGAGAAAATGTATCGACCAACAACAGATTAACATGGAATACCCTTAAAGCCTGTTTAGTATAAAACGATTTTCAGTAAGTGGATTTATTGAGTTGACGGCCACTGTACTTGTTTCGACTTAAGAACACGGACCCAAGATGTAAGAACGTTTCAAAATCTTTAAAAATGATTTTTTGTCGAGGTGATACTGATTGCACGTGTTTCGACCAAAACACCTTCTAACTTCGTAAAAAAAATGTTAAATAAATGAAATTTTTGACGCTGTGTCAACGACTGATTACGAACCTTCTAAATTCGATAAAAATGTTAAATAAATGGATTTTTTGACGCTTTGTCGACGACTGATTACGGAGAGTGTTTCGTAAAAACGTCGGTATTTGTCGGGAAGTTTCTAGCAACAAACTAAAGTTATTTATAGCTAATATGGATGGAACGGATTGCTGAGTTTTGCGTTAGGATTTTCTCCGTTTTCTTGTCATGTTAAGTTTTAAACGCGGTAATATGTTATAAGCTGAGGCGACTGCATAGTTCAGATTCCGGAGACTAGAATTCAGAAACGGAAACCGGTTCATTTTTGCCGCGACCTTTCTCTGTGCGTACCGATGGCTGCGTTATTCACACGCTCCGGTGTGCGGCGCCGTTAAACACCACGCCCTACACAGGCCGAACCGTTGTCGAGATTAATCTGCGTGGTTTTGGTACGGTGGGATTGAATTATCGAAGAAGTACGGTGCGCAGGTGAAATATACAAGGTTACGCGCCTTTAGCGTTTCAGATTAGAGTCGTTTAGCACAGCTTATAAGGAAAAGTTCGCCTTTAAACCAGATTAAAGTTAAAGTTACCGAAACTCGACCAATTCGTTAATCCAGTAAAACTGTGTGAAGTTTAAAAGGCTTTGGTGAGAATAGAAAACAAACTCGACTGATGTCCAAGTTTTCGATTACGTCACACGGTGAATTGAGTTGTCCGCCCGGTCTTCGGAGACAGATTGAATGTTATGACCACATGCTAAAGTAACGAGTACTACCAAACAAGGAAATCTATGCATTGGGTTGGAAAGCTAATAATAGCAATAATGTTTGCTAAGTGCAGTCATGATATGCTGAGGTTTTACCGGGTCGCTTGCTTTCACTTTAAGTTTCCGGATTCCTTGAACTTTCTCGATTTTTATGGGCTCTTTAGTCAGGCTTCAATAATTCAGTGCATGACGTAATATGCCCTAAATTATTCAACTACGCTTGATGACGTCATGGCGATGGGAATTTTTGCACAATTGGCCGAAGGATACAGCAAAACTAGCAAAGGGGGCTAAACGTTACTTTTTTAACTGTACAATTTACGAACCGATGACGGGCTCGTCACTAAGACTGTATGTATGTAGAAATTGGTATATGATTCGCGTTAACCATTCGGCTGCACTACCGTTTCGTGGATAATTGTTATTTGCCAAGGCAAAGTTCTGAACTCGCGTGCTGCCTTTGTAATTAGTTCCGTTTCTAAATGGCACAGCGGTTGCTCTAACGATTCGGAAACAAACCCGCCCTAAAATATTCAAAATTCAAAGAGAAAAGAAGCGAAATTTTGCGGTGCATTTCGCGTGGTTGACTTACCCAGTGTTAAACGTGACAAACTACTGTGTACGGTCTTATCCAAGCAGGTTTAACCTTCATTAGTCATAATTTGGACGTATTATCCCTGAAAACTAAATATTATTATATACCTCCGGGTGTACGAATTATTGAACTAAACGTCCGTTTAATATACAACAACGCATTATAAAGTGCTTTTCAGACATAAGTACTAAGTCACACGTCGTGTACATATGGCGAAACTGTTAGTTAAACATTACCAGTCGTTCGAAAAACACAAAAATATTACTCCCATGTATATAATAGTAAACATGGTACATGCACGAATATGTATAATATAGGCCATAAAGTATAGTTCAGAAATAAGTTTGTATAATAAACATCATATTATAGTGTAATGATGAGGTGACTAATTATATACAGGAATCACCCGAGCATAATGATGGCACATAAAGGACAAGTTGCATTGCATACCAGCAGATGCAGTAAAGGCTATTTCTCTTTGCCATAGGATATAAATATTTTACCTATAAATGGCATGATCGTTATCTTATAAGATGTAGATATTGACCTTTAGAAGATACAAGACGATGCAACGGTGGAAATAAAACACTTTATAAGCGAAATATATAACTTTTCCGAAAGCCCAGCGGCCAGGTTTACACTGTATTGATTTTATTTTAAAGTAGATGAATGGTAAAATGTGTGAAAACGTAATAAACAATGAATTTATTTTACATCCCCTGCCATAATGCTAAAGCTTTAAAGCCTGAATTTGACATTTATCGCTCTCTAATATACAGCGGTTTATGATAGAAATACTTTCAGAGATAAATGTTATGCGGTTGTGCCCCGAAGCCTGAATAAGCAGCACACGGTACAGGGTTCTGCCAGTAAGTTTAGACATTATAAGCCTACGATTCGCACGCAGAAAGGGAGGTAAGTGTTTGAAACAGGAACGCAAAGTCAGCTTTGGACCCGTAGTAAAATATAACTTTGCTTTTTACAATAGCAAAATTTAAAATGTAGTCGTTTCTTACCAAATGAGATTTAAACAATGTGTCAGATTAAATCCTTCTTCGATCTTTAAAGTCTTGTATAACGATTAAAAGCGTAATGACAGTCGAAACCCGAAAGCGTTATAGCCGCGTTCCACTTAAAATTTGGTTATGACTTTTCCGACATGGGAAATCAAAATTTGTGTTCTATTTTTACCTGCTGGTCTAATTTAGCACCAGTAATGTGAATTTGTTACTGGACCTTATTTAACGTCGTATATAATTTTTTTTTAATTTGCCTTACATCTGAAAAAACTTGTAAGGTAAAGTAGATTTGTCCTCAATAAGGTATGGTAAGAAATAATAAAATACAGCTAAACAAAACCGGTTTTTAATTTTTGCGTTTCTGATTTCTTTTAGAGATTTTATAAAACCTTATTCATACTGACATAGTTTAGTTTATTTTGTTTCCACGATGAAAAAAACGAAACCTTTGATAACAAAATTGTAAAATGAAAGAACACAGCGAAATGGCAGTCGTTGTTCCGTTTTCCTGTGCCGCGAAGAGGTTATATTGTATAGTTCTGTATTTGTCCATCAATTTCAAATTATAGTTAATACGATTTTACTAATGTGAACTTTATACGAGTTGGTGGTGTCAGCTGAAGT
>CH002494.1:391174-411781 GCA_000149265.1 Ciona savignyi
TTAAGTCGGTGCCTGGTTTAAATTATTTTTAAAATGAAAGTAACGGTATCTGATAGATTGCAATAGCGGGGGTAATCCGACTGCGGGTATGAGTTATTTATGCATATAGAAGAAAAGTTTTCTGCAAGTTTTCTTTGTTTCCACCCATGGAGATATGAGTATTCTATCCTATCTTGCCCTAGTGTGAAAACGTCTTTCGTTAAATCTCGGAATAATCACAATACCGCGTCCCTATAGATGAGTTGACAGTGCTTTATTTTACTGCGTTCAATATTTGTTATTTTTAGTCCTGTAGTCTTAAACGATCCTTATAAATCCATCGAATCGAATCAACGTCCGATTCGCGGCTTTACCAATGTACACAAGGGTATTGCTTAGTTTTGCAGTTTCGCGTGGCGCGAAAATGGGGGATACTTAAAGGAAAGGAGCAGAAGTGCTCAATAAAATGAACATTTACGCATTAAAGGTATTGTGTAGACAAAGGTTAAAGTTGAAGTTAGTTCTGAATTTGTTTCCATAGTGAAAATTGGGGAAACTGAAAGAAGGGAAATATGAAAGCAAGGGGGCTAAAGTGGACATTATGATATAAATGTTAGCGTTAGTTCTGGGGTTGAAATTAGTGATTGAGGCAGAGTTAGAAGTAGTTTCCATAGTTTTAGTGAGCAATTTCCCTCCTACCCCACTTTTAAGTATCATTCGCGAGAAAATGCTAGTTTTGCGGATCTTTCTATTACGATTTCAGCCGTCGTGACGTACAATGAACTAATCTGTACGATGCGTTATTGGTAGTCTGCAGATTTCACTCGCGTGTTGTTATGTCTCCCTTGTGGGTTCAGCCAATTAGTTAACGCGTGCTCGTCTAGTTCAAAGAAAGAGCAGAGTCAATCTGTTGGCATTGAGTTACCATAACCTATCGAGGGGGGAAACTTAATGGATGGAAAGAACGAAACTACACACTAAAATGAAGACTAGAGTGTTAAGATTAGTTTTAAACATGGGTTAAGAGTTAGGCTTAGTTTTGGGGTTGAGATTAGTGTTTTCCGCAAGGTTAGAATTAGTTTCCATAGTTTTAGGAAGTAGTCCTTTTCATGTTCCCTCATTTAAGTGCCTGCTATCGAGACTACATTAACCCGGCTTAATTCTATTACGCGAGACAGCCTTTTGTGATGTTATGCTCGATGCCATTAAGCGCTGCTGTCAGGCCGCTGTCTGCTCAATTTTGGGATAAATAGTGAGGAATTTCCGCATCTTTGAAAATCTGTTTTGATCTGCTATTAATCGTTTCCGGGGACAAACAGTGGGGACACGGTATAGATCACAGATCAGTTTACGAGTCCTTTATATCTAATTTTACTCGCTTCCAAATAAGCCGTTTTGATTCCATATGCAACGTTATTTACGAATTAATTGAGTGCCGGTATAGAATTAACTTCACAGCACGCCTTAAGGGAAATGCATCTCTTGTGCTTGTAATACACGGTATCAATCGGCTCGATTTAAGTCGTTTAGTACCACTGCATTTGGACGAGTTATGATAATTAAAATAACTCAAGAATTTGATCGATTTGGCCTGTATACTCTAAGAACTATATCGTAGCATACTTTGGGTTATTTCTGGAACTAAATTAGGGCAGCGTTAGATCATTGCTTATCGCACTCTAAACCACAGGAATCTTGAGTGTCATACTGAACAAACATAAGTGTCTTGTAGAGGTTTCCATGGAATGTAGACCCTTGTGCATTATTCTGGCCTCTCAGTACGATTTATATCTCGATACTTATAAAGGATAAAAGCATGGAAACAGGACTGCGGATATGTGAGGTCCCGATCCGTATTTATGGGTTTAAAAAAATACTTTACCCCCAGGGGTGTAGTAATGGATCAACCATACTCGAAGTGCAGTAGTTTTATTTAGTTGCCGCAAACACTACAACCGATTCATTCTAGTTTGTACGATTTTGTGGGTTTGATTAAGTGCCGCGTGTTTCTCACGACGGAGATATGTTTGTGTTTCCGCAGCGACTAGTTCTGGTATATTGTGCATACAACGGTCATTATGGAGTGGCCGCAAACAGCCAGGTCAGCTATGATAAGTGGCCAACGCGTCCGAAAACCAATAGATCGACTCGTACGCTAAATAGAGTTTGGGTACTAGCATAAACATAAAGGTCGCTAAGGCCAACTTTGTCCGTTTTGGAATCGTGTGAACCTGTTGTCCATACATTTTTTAATGTAACCCAACACCCGTGGTCATAGAACAACGTCACGGCCAATTTGAGGTCCCTTTTAAACACTTGGCGCATATTTCATCATGCTGACAGCATTATAGATGACTTTATTTGATCCACTGCCAACTTTTAACTCGGACTAACCAACCCAATGGCCATTAGCTGCGCTATATTAACTTAATGGTTGGTGTTAACATAATCTGTACGGTTAATCTTGACTTTAGATGCATTATAGGATTATGGTTACTGGAGGTAATCGCACGTCTAAACCCCCACGCTGTTTCGTTAATGGACCACATGAGAAAATAAACAATGTGACAGTTACGTCATCGGAATGCTAATGACGTCATTCGAAGCACGTGTAAATTGGAGAAATTCTGAAAATTGTTTTACATCTATTTACAAAACAGAGCCAGCGAAATTCCCGGAGAGATTTTATGTCATGTGTGAATCGTTTTATCTCTGTAGCGAATTATACCCCCCCCCCCCCACACACACGAATGTAGGGGGTATATGTGCTCTGTTAATTCAAAACTGACGAAGCGAGATCGCTTGTAATTCGCCTCTACAACGCTTTATTGTGTTGGGAGATAGTAGACCTGCAATTTCGTCAATTGCTTTAAATCCGCGAACGCTCTGCACCCTCGGGAATAACAACCGCTTGTAAGGCCATGATTTCCAATATGCTTGGATCAAGACGTCCGGCAACTAACCGGCAGGTTGATGTTATAATAACACCTTACACGGGCACCGGCGTGACCAATTTCGGTATTACCAAACTTTTTCTTCTTTTTCGCCTTGCAAATGCTGTATTTGCAACAGAAACAAGATATATCCGGTGACCGATCGCCTAAAACAAACCTTATTTGTTACGTTTGACACGGGCCATTGTGTGGTTTATGACGTCATATAGAGCTTCATTCAGTGTACACAAGGTCGTCCTTGTGCGCTGAATTTCGCGTGAGCTGGAAAATTTAGTCACCGGTAGAGAGATTTAGAAATGGACCGAAAACCAGCAGTTTAAACCCAGTGAAAGTATAGGCTACTTTATGATACTTTAATCCAAGGCTACTTTAATCTAGGTAGTGCTAGATGTCATTTAATCTATTGAAAATCGTGTTTGCATAGGAAGTCGGGTCCAGTGTGTTGACAAATTTAAGTCACCCGAGCGTGCCAGTTTAAAAGCTAGCTTCCTGGTTTTATGAATGAAAGTTATATTGGACTTCAACCAACAGTGTAACTAAGATCGATTGCTTTGCTGTGGTGATATCTTATTAAATAAAAAGGTTTTGTGGCCGAATGGTTAACGCGACCGATCCATATTCCAATTTCTACTTTAATAGCGGCAGTAGTGTGGGTTTGAACATGAGTCCGGTAAGAAAAAATATTTATTAGCTTTACTTTAAAATGTTCTAGAATTAAAACTTTTGGGGCGTATTTTGTGCAGACGTTTTGTCAAATTACTGATATTATAGTTATTATAGAAGGAAATTGCAGTACTAATGTCTTATGGTTAATATTACAGTTGTAGTGACCGGTCAAGTTTTACACAAAGGCCAGAAATCTAACCGTAAAAGACCTGTAACTCCAGCGCACGGGCCATAGCGTGATAATGGAAAACATAGAATTCAACAGTATTGTTTAGGTATCTGACCGGTTTCACCAATGTTTGTTAGAGTTTGCCGGTTAAACCACCAATTGCTATAATAATCAGGTAGGCGGTATCAGGGAATAAAGGCACAAATCGCTCCAGGCGCTTTTTTACCCGGCCCTACCTTAAACCATAGACCACCCGGTTGGTATATTGTCAGTGTCTGTTCGGTCAAACCGTTCGGCTAAACCTTTTAAGGTTACTCTTAAAAATTAAGTTTCAAACTCATGTCGGTCTCGAAATTAGGTTTATTTAATAGAAAACCGAATATCCTTGCTGGTTTAAACTGCTGTTCACCTGCGCTTTTTTGAACCGCTTTAGGTTTGTTCCCAAGACCATATTTATATCGAATTCTGTATACAAACGCTCTGTTATGAAGGCGGGGTGACGTTTACTCCCAAATGGTACCCTCAAATGTACTTACAATTACGATGACGTAGTCGTCATTGTAAATCAGATTACGTTTTACCAACAACGCAATGTAGTGTTTTTGGAAAGTGACGTAAACTACTACGTAGTAAGGAAGTTATGGCTAGACTTGACTTTGAATAATCTCATTTTCACTGTACTGACTATCGGTTAATTGGATACTCAAGTACTCTTTTCCGGCATAAGTAATTACATCTTCTTAAGCCTTGATTGTACGGTATATATGTATGGCGCATAGTGTTTAACATTGAAGGAACATATTTAATTGTTCGATTACCAGAACTTACTTTTCACTTTTTTACAGCATTTTCTTTGAAATTTTTCTTTCTGAAATCTACGCCAAAATAAGTTCTACGTGTTAATGCCAATTAAATATAGACTGTAGAACTTGGATTATCTTCACCTACACTTTTATTTGAATAGTAATTTGTTTCAGCATTAACTAGGCATTTAAATAAAAATATACGCAATTGGCTCTTTAGTGCAACTATACAGCCAATTGTTACTTACCAAGACAAATCTAATATGCTATCATAAATTTATTATCATAGGTATAAGCAATAGTTAAAATTTAATTAAGTTGCCACACTGAATACGGTATGTGAAACTTTTAACTATAACTTCTGCTGTTATTAGATTCTTTTATCTTTCGGTTTTGGTTTCATTTTAACCGCTCATAATCTCAGTTTTAAGAAATTCTGTCTGTCGGTTTAAAGCGGCCTATACCAGTTCTTGATAGATATCTTTTATTCGCCGCTAATTGCAAGCCTAGCCTTTTGATGTATTCGTTTCTTTACAACAGTACAGATTTGATTATAGGTATAGACCGAAATCTACTAGCATTTTAGCGTATGCTGTGAGCGATATAAGGTAACAAATAAATCTAACATTGCAAGAGTAGATTAATCAAAAACTATTAGATAGAAAATTAAAATCTAACTTTACGACAGTGTATAATAGAAATAATTGTGGCCTAAGTGTTCACCCGGCGTATCTAAACGAAGAAAACTAGTCAGGACAAATATAGTCAAATACCAGGCTTAGGACTGTTTGGTGTTTATTTTGAAATATCCGGTTATATAAGCTTGACTTTAATTTCGTATTTTTCTTGACGTGTTTATTTTCTCATGGGTATTAGTCTCAATTTACATTTAAACATAGCTCCGGAAAAGTGATACTGCAATTTATTTTATGAACAAGTGAAGGAATTATGAACTTCCGTGGTTTTGGCGCCTTTTTTCTGCCCCGTCTGTGACGTAGGCTTAACTCTTTTTTCTCGTTGTGCAGGTCTCGCCGAAGCTAGGTCTGTGCTAGTCACTCACAGTAGCCTGCGACCTGCTCGGCTGTTTAGTTTGTTTAGTGGATGGATTTTAATTGAAAGGGGTTTGAGAGCATGGATAGCCGGGCGATTTGTATATTTGCGCTTGCTGTAGCTGGATTACTTTGCCCCGCTTCGTCCGTGAGGGTCAACATCGACGACTTTTCCTGGCAGCGGCCGCACTTGCCGCGTCTACTCTCGGTGGCGGAAATCGCAGAAGGTCGGGCCGAGTTTCGCGGCCATGTTTCTCGAGTGCTTAAAGGCGACTGCGACATTAACTGCCAAATAGACCGGGACAACCAGCCCATCACTATGGATAAGTTAGACCGCGACATGAGTTACGAAACCCTGGACGTCGCAAACCAGCAGCGGTTCAAAACAGTAGTGAACATGACAGATGTGGATTCAACAACCTTACATCGGCAGCAGATACCCACAGGGCTAATAGAAGACCAGCCAACACGTAGGCATAAACGTGCAATCTTTGGCTATGACACCAGGTTCAAGCTCCCCGCCGCCAAATTTTCGACCATGTTCCCCTTTTCGACGGCGGTGAAGTTGTCCACAGGCTGCGCTGGGGTGTTGCTCTCTCCGAAGCACGTCCTGACATCGGCACACTGCATTCACGACGGAAAACGATACCTAAAGGTAAATGTTGATTTCAAATTCGCACCATTTTATCGGCAGGTTTGAAAAGCCCCAAATCGTTTTTTTGCGACTGGTTTCAAACCGTAGAAGATATATTTTTCTCCCTTTTGGGACATCTTTCGTGACCAAACGCAAAGAAACAGTCTAGTTTGTGTTCATGCGCTATCTATAAGTGGCAGTAAGCACCATAACTTACGATAACTCTTATATCTATCAGTTAAGGTCCCTGCTATTTCTCCCCACAACATTTCAATTATCTTGTATCTACATTTGAAGTGCCGTTAAGCGTCCAAAAGTGTCCCTCACAAGACCCTAACACCCGTTACGTAAGTGCCTAAGAGCCAAGCCCCTCATAGTTAATTGGCCTAGAGTGCCAGCGAACAGACCCGCCGAGCGATAGACTGCGAGACACAGACGTATTGTTCGAGAGCTGGTGGTGCAAATACACCGCATTCCATACCAGGCATAAAACTTGGAATAAAGACGCTTGTATTTAAGACTCCCGCTGTAATATTAATAATCAGAACATACACATTTTAGGAGGTTAAGATCACATTTTTTTGGCTCAGTCTAGAGGACATGACGGGCTCGCTACTTTATATAGGTATCATTGCATGTAAAGGTCACGTTAACTTTTTGGATACACGACCGCACAATAAAATATTTTTTACCGGAGTAGGTTTCGAGTCAATGACGAGCTCGCTGATAAGACCGTTTTTGTTTATGTAAGTAGATATATGTTTCGGTAGCGTTAACCATTCGTCTACACGACCGTACAATAAAATATATTATTACCGGGTTAGATTTCGAGTTTCAGACAGGCTCGTTTCTAAGATCGTTTTTGTTTAAGTAAACCGGTATATGTACCACACTACCGTCAGATCACATTTTACTTTATTGAAATAACGAAATGTACGATCGTACGTTACCTTAAGCGTGTACGGTTTAACGCTTTCTGCAAATGCAGTGAAACGGCGCAATAAAACGCTTTGAATTTCCAACAAAATATTTCAACACCTCTAATAACAATACAGCGTTTGAGCATACAGTTCCCTGTTTAGTCGTGTATTGTTCCTGTGGTTATTAGCTTGGTGGGCCGCTTAGGCTATGTCAGTGCATATTATGGCCGGATTCCTCTGGGATGTAAGGACATTTCGAGCTCACGTTTTAACTAATCGCGCAAACACGCTCGGTCATACACAACACAAGACACGGGATTATGTCTTAAGCCTTGGTCGCAAAGGTAATGTAAACTGAAATTTGGCATATTTGCTTTCTGGCGAGAGCGGCTTGTTTGAGGAACACATACGTACTCGTTGACGAGCCAATATCGGCCATTGCTGCAAAGAATGGTCTGGATAAGCCGCCACGGAGCTAACCTGCACAGAAAAGTGGTTTGGATGACGGTTATGTACGGGGGTGTAGAACAGTGCTCCGCGACCTTTTTACTCGAGGCACATTTAGAAATTTACTAAATTTGACGGCACATTGCATTTTGTAATAACAGTCTGATAACCGTATGTTTAAATTTGGTAAAAAAAATAAGTTAAAGATATATAATATTTACACCCAGCGTTGTCTTTGGCCACACTGGTTGTGGAGCACTAATAGTTAACCCGACTAATGCATAGACCAATTCTACACAAATACGGCTTAAGTGACGAGCCCATTATGAGTTCAAAACCTAGCTTGATAATAAAAAATAAAAAAGATAACGACTTAAACAAACCAAGAAGATTAATTGTAACGTTACATACCAAATCAACGAAGCAGCGAAAATTTTTATATATTAGAAGACACAGCCCCGCAAAATAGTTAAATAACTTTTTGGAAATAATACACATGTCGAAATTTATATCGCGGTAAACATTGCAAAATATTACATAATAACAACGCCAAAATAGCTCCGGTCTTTTAACTTTGGTCAGTAATGCGTGTTAAAATGCTCTTCGTCGTACCATCTAGTAGAAAACGTGAGGATACCAACCATTCCAGCATTATTTATAATGCCAAGCGCGAAACCGACTCATTAAACGCGCCTGACAAACCCAATATACATCGGCTTATGCGAAAACGCGTCTATGGCACCGATCCTGTTTATACTCTCGTTTATTGGAAACGGATGAAACCGCAGACGCGCCGATGGACGGATAGATAGCACGGCACGCCAAAGTGACAGCCCGTAGCTGGCTGGGTTTTTGTCTGCCGCCCTTTTTTCTGGTGGTGCGATATTGCGCCGGGTTACTTATTTGCAGAAGTATTTATGCAAAGGCGGTATTCAATTGTGCAAGCATCTGTTCAAAAGGTAGTTATTAACTTTGAAAATATATGTCCAAGTTTTTCTTGTTTGCAAAAGCATATATGCTAATAGTTTTTTGTTTTTTTGAAACACATATACATACAAAGGCGTTTCTTTTAACTGTAAAAATATTTGTCCCAAGTTTTTTTAATATCAGTAAAAAATGCAAAGACGTATATTAGTTGTAAAGGTGTAGGTGCCATGACTTTATTTAATTGTAGAAGCATATTTGCAAAGTGTTTATTAACTCAGGACGTATAAGTAAACGACGTTTTTAAACTTGGAAATATATATGTCCAAGGCGTTTTTATACTGTGTTGGTATAAGTTTAAGGGCCTTATTTAGTTGTAAAAACATATGTGCAAAATTATATTTTAAGTATAAAAGCGTATATGCAAAAGCGCTTGTTAATTGCAGAAGCATATGTGATTTATTCTGGAAAATCTCACTGCCGTTGGATAACCCAGTGGTATTCAAAGTGTCGTGGAATTTAAACTAATTTACACGCTTTGGTGGATAATACCCAGCTTGTATAATATCACGAGCCCAAGAATCGGTCTTGTTCATAGAAATGTAGGATACATTTTTCGACATACGTCATTCCCAACGAGAACATAAACGTCGCATTTAAAGGTCCTGGGTTTGAAACTCGGCGTTGTATAAAAACAGTAATAGCCAACCGATACATATGTAGAATTTTATATAAAAATACAAAATTTATAAAAAAAAAAACGGTCCTAAAGACGAGTCCATCATTCGAACCTATGTCCGCTTATAAAACAGTCCTTCAACTGTTGCATTCTGTTAGTGTATTTTGATTTGCGGCCTGTTCTTTTCACTTAAGTGCGGCTTGTAGGAGTATAGCGATGATTGACAGCTACAATGTCGTGACGTAGTGTTGGCCCAGCTCCTTTCGGTCTGCTGGGGTCAGTGATTCGCTAAAAAAACTCTCTCTCAAACCGCTAATAGTCGAAATTTACATTGTTTGTTTTTCGTCTTCTGAAATTGGTGCATCGAGAAAGTCGTGGGGTGGGGGGAGTGGGCTGCCGGTTGGTTTTGTAGACGAAAACTAAATGGAGGGAAGGCGGGAAGGTGGGAATAGGGAAACTGCACACTGAAATAAAGATTATGACATTTTAGTTGGTTTTAAACATGGAGTTGGAGTTAGGTTTAGTTCTAGGGTTGAGATTAGTCATTAGTGTTTAGTGTTATATAGGATATAGGATATTCATGTTTATCCCCGTGAATGGGAAAACCTAGGAGGTTATCACACGGGCAATCGTCAGATCACCTCGCGCCCACCGCCGGGTTACCGGAGCTATTGCAGTGTGTTGTATATGATAGACACGTTCCTTCAATTTGGTAGAACCAATTAATCCGCTTGGTTCCGGCAATGTCCGTAAAGTGCCTTGCCCAATGACACAACCGACTAGCTAGCGACCAGTTTCGCACCTGCAACCTTTCGATTAAAAGATGACGCACTTAACCGCTAGACCACCGGCCGGACTTAAAAATTCGGTTTCCATAGTTTTAGTGGGCAGTTTCCTTCCTTCCCTGCTTTTGCCCTGTTTTGTACGGTGATTCGTTCCTTTTATCGTTGGTAAAATTAAATAAAGAAGTACGCGTGAAAACGAACGGAGAAAAACGTGCGAAAACTTACGGAGTGAAAACGTGCGAAAGCGAACGATTTAAAAACCATGCGATAACGAACGAATCACAAATAGTTTTTTTTTCATAATACCGTTTATTTGACCCATTTCTAGAATTTTAAACCTACAATTGTTTATTATAATGCTCCCGCGTTTTACCATTCACATAATAGACTTAAGTGTTGCGTACCGTACATTGTGCACGTGAGCCTACATATTTTATTACTCATAGAAATACAAAAAAAAACTGGCTTCGATGGCCACGTTCTAAGCAGGGATGGCTCAAACGTAGTGTTAAATATCTGATACCGAAAATAACAGAATTTGTAATGTGCTTATTAATTAGTGTTTGGGACAGAGTTAAAATTAGTTTCCATAGTTTTAGTGAGCAGACAACAATAAAAAAATATCATGATCTTCATTTCAGTATGCGGTATACCCCCTTTCCTACTACCCTATTTCCCTTGTTTGAATTTTCTCCAATCTTCATTTTTTAATATTGTATTTGGCCTAAAAAGGATGTGGGTTAAAATTTGAGACGTTGAAACAAGTTGTGCCTTAAGCTCAACTCTAACACAAGCCTTGATTTCGTAATTTTTATTTTATTGAGCAGTTTCCCTCCTTCTATAAGTGTTTGCCTCATTTTTACCGCTTTAACTTTCGAACCGCAACGAGGGCCGTTTTGTATAAGAGTCGGT
Source organism: Ciona savignyi (assembly GCA_000149265.1). NCBI lineage: Eukaryota > Metazoa > Chordata > Ascidiacea > Phlebobranchia > Cionidae > Ciona > Ciona savignyi. The sequence continues at coordinate 402,096 of CH002494.1, forward strand.
ATATGTATCGGCCGCGTTAACCGTTCGGCCACACGACCGTACAATTCCCTCCTCTTAGTTTTCCCTAAAACGACGCCATGGTCCATGCGTCACCTGCCGAGTTACTGACATTGACAACAAAGCCCTCGTTGTTAGTTCACGCTCGGGTGCTAACGTGCTATCTGGAATGTTCTAGTCTCAACCGCACCCCGTGTATGTGTTGTGTATACGCTATCAGATATGCCTTTCAAGTGCAATGTGTGTGTACGTATGTGGGGAAATAAATGAAGGGAAAGAGGAAATGAGGAAAACTGCTCACTAAAATGAAGATTAAGGCGTTAGGGTTAGTGTTATAGCTAGGGTTAAAGTTAGTAATAGTTCTGGGGTTGAGATAATGTTTGAGGCAGGGTTAGAATTAGTTTAAATAGTTTTAATAAGCAGTTAGTTTTCCTCCTTCCCTTCTTCCCGCTTTCTCTCCCTTAAGTGTTGCCCCTTATGAGTAGGACTGTTGCATTATGCGACATATATGACCATGTTATGACCATCGAAAATACAGTCTTAACTGCTGCCGAGGTATCGGGTTAGTTGACCAGTTTCGTGTTTAGTACCGTGAGTTGTGGGTGGATTTCAATAAAGTATCTGTGAATTGCAGTTGGTGTAAAGACATGATTATAACCCGCTCGCCAAAGGCGTTTTCTGCAAAACTATCAATTTTCTTTAAAATAAGAGGCGAAGTCACAAAATACGTAAATTCTTTCTTTGAGTTCGCATAAACAGGCGAGAAATGCAACTCGATAACCGCGATATATTAAGGGGGAAAACTAAAGGGAAGTAGGGAAAACCGCACACTAAAATAAAGATTAGGGTATTGTATATTTAGTTTTAAAATTGGGATTGGTGTTGGGGTAAGTTCTGTGGATAAGATTAGTGTTTAGAACAGGGTAAAAATTAGTTTCCATAGTTTTAGTGAGCAATTTCCATTCTTCCCTCCTTTCCCCCCTTTTAGTGTTTTTCTATATTCAGCACTCGGTTGATTCCTCGCCTACTCCCGATTGTGTTGTTACTATTCGTTCATTCACCATGACCTAGCTCTTACGTCAGCGCTATATTTAGTCTTTGCCGATTGCGGTCGATCTTAACCATGCCGCTTTCGAGAACAAGTCGACAGAGCGTATTTTTTTAACTGAGCTCAGTTTCGAACTCGTAATGGGCTCGCTGCTAAGACCGCCTGTGTATATAATCCTGTATTTAAAACGGTTGCGCTAACCATATGGCCAGACGACCTTCAGGGCATTCATTTATCAAATTTGTTGTTTTTGCATATTAAGATATACATTGTGTTGTCGTCCTGTCTTAGTGCACCATGTGGTCGCGGTTTTAAGAAGCGATGTGTATTTATACATAGAAAATACTTTAGTTGATCCAAATACTGTAGTTGGTTTGTTGCATATCTTATTACAACATGTGGTCGTGGTCTTAAGTCGCGTTATGTATTATATTACTTCCCCTTTTTTTAATATATCTATGTTTATTTTTGTGTTTTTTTAACTGGGCTTAGTTTCAAACGCGTGCTGGGCTCGTTGCTAAAACCGTTTTTGTATAAAATTCGGTATATGTATAGGTTGTATTAACCATTCGGCCACACACCCAGCACTCGTGTGTGTGTGATCGAAACCAGTCGCTTGCTATAAAACTGCGTCCTTTGAAAGCACATAGCGTTTGTTTCAAAAGTGTTATTATCGCAAACGATTTTCAATGTTCAGCTACTTGTAAAACCGGTAACCCGACTGCGGGCAGGTGGTATTTCGACTTATGCCCGGGTCTTAAGCTAACGCCCCCTGTCCTTTTCAACTTGGTGAATAAACACGGGTATCCAACCCTTGCGTTTTTTAATGTCTTAATCTGTCAAGTTTCATGGCCAATTAGGTATAGTACTGTTTTAGGTAAATGCAGTTTTTGACGACTTTAAATGCAGTTTTTGACGAAATTATGTCTTAGCGCAACTAGAATTTTCTCTCAGCATGTGACGTGGTGGGTAACTTCCTCTATTGTTTTCCAGGGCGTGAAGAAACTGCGGGTGGGGCGTGTTGTGAAAAAGAAACTCCGGAAACGACGCAGAAACAAAAAGAACAGAAAGCGTGGCCGCAAAAACCGAAAAAAGGCTCTCGTGCGCTCCAAGCGATCCGCCGCGAAGTACGTTCAGAAGTTTAAATGGACTCGGGCAAAAAGGACGCACCTACCGGAAGGCTGGATTCGGCGACCAGGTCAGTCTAGCTCCCTCGGTGTCGAGTACGACTACGCTGTTATCGAACTGAAGAGGGCGCTAGGGAACCAGTCAATGAAGATGGGCATCAGTCCGGCTCGGGAAAATTTACCAGGGGAATCATCGGATCCATTTCACTGCTTTTGACCAGGGGAAAAGCGAATGAACTGCTGTACCGTTACTGCGCGGTGGAAGACCAGTCAAACGACATCATGTACCATTACTGTGACGCGCAGCGCGGTACGTCAGGCGCGGGGATATACGTCCGACTCTACGACCGCGAAACCCGTGTATGGGACCGTAGAGTGATCGGTATCTTCTCGGGCCATCAATGGGTGGATATGGGCGACGGACGACCGCCTAAGGAATACAACACAGCGGTGAGAATCACTCCGCGCAAGTTCGCACAGATCTGCTTCTGGACAACAGACGACGACAGCCAATGCAGAGGGAATTAAGCCAACTTTTGCGGACGTGCTTGCGGCAACGGGCGAACATTTAACTGAACGCCACATTATATACATATCGGCGCTTTCAAGCATTTACACCACTTTCGTGCGCGCGCCGGGCTAGCTTAAACGAGGTGGACGAAACAGCATACTTTAGCTAAATTACAGCATACGTTATATATCTTTAAAAAAAATAGGCGAGTTTTTTGTGTACGGGGTGCCAAGAGTCTTAAAAGGAGTTAGTTTTTTAAATTTTAGGCAACGCAAAGAAGTTTTACGTGCAAATCATCTACAAAACGCATGCGACCTGTCCCCGTTCATGTTATTAACAGCTCTGTGCATCTGTGTGTGGATTATCAACGTCATCGCTTTGTAAATCGTCCATTATTCCTGTTCATCCTTCTAGTAGCCAGGTCGTTGTCAGTATCAGGCCTTTCAGCATCATGTAAGAAGGCACGTAGCGAATGGTTCCCTTTATTTAATCGTGCTTTTCCTTATTCTTTCTTCAGCATATCTTATTTTGCATTGTTATGTTTTCTTGTACCTTTTTGTGTCATTTTGGATTTGTGATTAAGAATCTCCCAAAACAGGAACCCCGATTTAAAAGACTAGCTCGCTTTGCACCATACTTTTAACGTCTCATTCCCTGTCAGCAAGTTTTTGCTCCCCCACAAATCCCCATTTGGAGGTTATTTTTACCCACACATGTACCGCGCATATAAAGTATATGGATTTATTCTCGCTTATTTAAGTAAATACAAACGCGATGTTGTAACTAGTGGTGGTTTACAAAAACACAACACCATAGTCGGTAGTGTTTGTTCCAGAATATTTCGGACAACATTGGGGAAAATCATCACAATATTAGGAAACTAATTTTAACCGCTATTAGAACCTCGGAAGGGCGCAAATTTTGTTGGTTAGTTTATTCTTCTAAGATTAACCTTAGTTCGATTATTTGTTTAGAAAACCTAACCGACGTCAGGGGCAGAAAAATATCTTGTCTGTGAGTCGGGTGAAAGTACAATTTAATTAAAACTAACTCATAGAATAACAAATTTTAGTTTATCACGGTGAATGGGAAAACAGAAGGGATGTTAACACACGGACAATCGTCAGATTAACTTACATCCATCTTAGGGTTATCGAAGCTTTTAGAACGTGTGGTAAAACAAATTATACATTTTTAAGTTGTAAACCTTTAATCTACTTGTTTCAACAGTAAGGGAAGCACCTGGTCACAAGACATAATCGACTAGCAAGCAACCAATTTTAAACCCTAAACCCTTTGTGCTGAAATTCCTACTTAATATTTCAAGCCCCATGCTTACAAGTTAAATCACTTAACAAAATTTGATTTTCATTTTATATCTACTTCGTGAATGTCCCCTATTTTTTTAATAGAGTTTGGGAATATTCCAGTTTATGTAGTTTCAATACAAACAAGCTCTATGTATATTGTGGGACTACCTTATTTAACTCCATGTACAATCGTACTTTGCACACTGCTATTACAGAACATTGTTATTTCGTATCTTGCGTACTACGAGTTGTATGGAATTATGATGTAACAGAGCGTTTTCCTTATCGATTCGATCTAGCCCAGGGATGTCCAACCTTTTATTGTAGTGGGCCGCATTGTCACTTGAAATAATTCAATGCTATTAAATTTTAATAAAATTGGCAGGGTTCGATATAATGGTTTTGAAAGGTTTTGCGAAATGTGTTGGTAAGGAGAAAATAGTTTTTGCGCGTAAGCGCTCAAAAAATGTTTGGTTATGATAAATTGCCTTAAACAACCAGAAAGATTTTTATTACATAAAGCAGACAGTACCGTTTATTAGAAGTATGATAATCTGCAATAAACGTAAATTCAAAAGGGTTGTGCCGCATGTCGCCAATAATAAATAAGGGAATCGAGGTATATGAACGCATTATGGCGATTGTTGCGTTGTGATAGAAATGCTTATTATACGCCAATAATGCAAAGTAAAGGTAAATAAATAATGATACGTTGAAGGCAAGACTTGTTATATTAACGTGTTAAGGATTTATTATTGAAAGTTCGCGAAATCAGTACCGGAAATTTATATTTTCGCGATTTTGTTAAATTTTGTAATTCGCGAACTTTAGAAAACGGTTCGCGAATAGCGATTAGCGATCTCTTAATTCCAACCCTGAATGAGTACATAAAGAAACAATTAAAAGCCATTAATTTCACTTTTGAAAATAGAAACAAATAACACACATATAGAAAGAAACAAAAACTTATTCCTACAAAACAAAGTCAATGGGATAAGTCGTCAGTATGTTTCTTTCTGCAATTTTGATTCTTAATGCGCCCCTAAAAGCTGACTAATACATTTTAATTAGGCTAAGATTTAAAGTTCAAAATACTACTTGGAGTCAAAATGACTAGCGAACCGCACAAAAATCTCAGGTGGGCCGCACTGGCGGGCCGCCCAGGGTTGGGGCTCCCTGATCTAGCCTACCAGTCTTCTAAGTCGGGAGTTTAACTAAGAACAACCCTTTACTAAGCTCTATCAGCGTACTAATTTTACAACAGAAAAAACAGAAAGTCTTTTGATTAAAATAAGTTTACTTCGTGTAACAACTATATGTTGACTTCGTTTGATGTTGTTTGAGCGACATTCATTGTGTGCCCCTGATGATAGACCGGGAAATCCCAAACATTTTAAGATTGTTGTGACGTCACAAACTTGCCTCATTTATTTATGCAACATTTCATTGTTTTTTTCCTTTTTGAATGAGTACTAAGCGGTTAACCAAATATTGTTAAAGAAACTGGTTGAAATTGACTTACTGAATTATAGCGATATATCTGCAACGATAATCACGTGGTAAGTTTTTTATCGCATTTGTTGAGCATTAATTTCCTGACGCCATTTTTTATTGTATTTTACATTTATAGAAAACCATATATTAAAGGCCGAGAAGAAATTGTGCGCGTTTAAAAAAGACGTTTAGACATTTGCCTTGGGAAATTCCAACGCTACCATAGTGTAACGATTCTGGGGGTAAATGCAGGTTACCAACGTAGAAGAATCTACACTACGTATTATTGGTGAAGGAAGGCACAATCTAAAACTAAAGCAAAACAGTAGGAGGAAATTAAGAATGTAGTAAAAAACCTGGGTAGGGCCTATGTTCAGCAAGCTAAATGGGTACCACTGTAATTTGTAGGATATTTAGATTTATCCTCATAAGTAGAGTGTGATCACGCGGGCAATGGTCGGTTTACCTCACGCACACTTGCAGGTTAGTTTACTATGAAAGTGAAAACAATAATAACATTGTGAATAATAATAGTACATATATCAAAGATCACCAACAGGTTAAATCTAAAACGTAACATGCGAAAATTCTCAGCTTAATCTCACAATTTCTTATGCCAATAAAAAATAGGAATTAGACAGAAACACACCTAAAGGAATGAATTTCAATTTAGACCCATAGAAATCCACCTTTTCTTAAACCTGGTGCTGGAAAAGTCAGGAAATGTTCAAGATTCTTGATTATCATTTTCCAGCACCTCCCATTCTTCATTGAAGGAGTTGAATAGAAAGATTTTCTCCAGGTTTTCTCTCCTATTTCTAATAATTATTTATTTTGCATTAGGCAAGTTTTAAACACATGATGAACTTGTAATCCTGTTGTTTTATATATAAATTCATATTTAAATAAGTGTTGTTAATTATTTACTCACATACTGTTGGATTTACTTCTCATACCCGAACTTAGTAAAGGTGTTTATGCTTAAGTTTTTCAATTATCTATGTATTATATTAATATTTTAATTGAAAAGTTGAAGGGTTGCAGATTCGAAAACTGGTCGTACCATATCAGTATTCGAACATCTGGCCTTAAAGACCTAATGCACAATTCAGAAAAAATACAAAATACCCTTTTTATTTTAAGTATTGACACTGACTTAAGAAAGGGTTTTATAAACTGGCTTGAAGCAATGTGTTCTCTTAGATGGCATAGAGCAATGTGTCTTATAAAGTGTCCTGTAATCTAGCGTGAAGCAACCTCAACATTTAAACCTACTTTCCATATACTGCAATGTGGTCACCCACGCAGAATGCTGATGCAGAACCAAGTGGAAGGGGAACATCATTTGTAAGTTTTGTCCAAACCCCATCAGCGGGATTCATGAATTCTCCGCTTGATAGCTGTTCATTGTTTTTGCCAATTCCACCTTTGAAAGGTTAATCAGCTTAGTTGAAAAACTAAAGAAATGTGTGGAGCAATTTTACCAAAGGAATAAATGCGGGAATGAAGCTGTGCAGCTGCGAAGTCAGCTCTAGGAGTGTTTAGGTTTTGTGCAATCTCCCAGCAGTGATAACCATCTTCTTTATTTAGGTTACGTATGTCAACAAGATCACAAGCTGTAAAATAAACCGGTTAAAATGCCTAGAACTGTTTTTGTTAGTTGTTAATATAAATAACTTGGAGGGTTAATTGTTCTGCCTTTAAGCCAAAAATTTGCAGGTTGGAAACTGGTTGCTAGCTGGTCCATTGTTTCCTTGTGAGAAAAGTCTCATTTATTTCAAGACAAGGCAATGCCTCAGTAAACGACATTGGGAACGAGGTAATGTGATTGTGGTGATCCTATTATTTAGTCCCCTTTATTTATTACGTCACAAAATCAGTCATGTATTTTATTTTTTTTAATGACTTTGGTTTATCATTTCATTTCAATGTGACGATCATTCAGTGAGGTTGTGTTTTATTAAGCTTAGTTTTATATTACGTTTTTAGTTTTACCGTTGGTAACGTGTTATTAATTCACATGTTTTATATTCTATTTGAATAAGATTTAAGGAGTTTAAGAACTGGTTATATGTAAGGCTGTAAGAAGATTAAGATCAGCTCTCCAGTTCGCGATCCCTTCCTGATGATGCAGTGTAATAACGCCATGTGTTATCTCGTTGTGATAAAAAAGAACGAGAAAATAAATTAAAGAAATGTCTCCGAATAAAAATACCCGTTTTTATGTTGGACGATCCATGGCGATAAAGGTAACCTCCCATGATGCACATCGTATCTGTAAATCATCGGTGAATTAATATGCATTGATCTACAAGAACTAAAATGAATTTCGTACCTTTACCAGCCACAACAGAAGCACCAGTTCGCCATGGAGTGAAACATTTTACCACTAAGTAAAATTGTTTGGACTTAATGTTAAACTTATAAATTTGGTAACTTGTTTCTTTATTTGATTTTATATATGTCTGGTTGCCTCGTGTAGTAGATGTTCGAGATATCTCAGTTATAACGATTCCAAAAAGATAAATTGATGGAACTGCAAGTAAATCTAAAAAAAATGTTTACACTTTAACGGGTAAATCTATAAAGTTGAAAATATATCTTGGGTGAATACGGTCATGCATAGATCTGTACCTATTGGCCAACACAACCCCTTATATACACAAGATATCAAAAAGAGCATACACCACACCAACTGGATTATTTATAATTGCCTAAATATTCACGTGGGACTTGCAGCGGTAAACCGGAAATGAACAAGACACTTAGTGGACATTGCCTGAAGCCAGTGAAATAATGGGTTGTACTAAAACTAAACAAAACGTCTACAACTATTCAATACACAGCAAGATATTGGGTAACTCGATAGTGGGTGAGATAGTTTTAAGATAATCTGTTTTGGTCCGATTACTTGTGCCACTACTGAAGCTATTGTAATGTAATTAATATGATTAAGGCTTTATTTTAGTTGTTGTAGAATCCACTGCGCCTTAATCAGAGATATATCTAACCAGCTTATCATAAATAAATGTAATTTAACAATGTATCATTTTATCTAAATTTAAATCTACCAACCACTATAGACCATATACTGGCATTTAAAATCATCTGGCAGTTGAGCAAATGTTTCCCATGTTTTTCCATTGTACCAATAGAGGTCAGAGCGGTCGCAGACGTAACCATTGTTAGCGTGAATACAGGAAGATAGAATAGAAGCACAATTAATATTGACCTATAAAATAATTTTCAATTTTGTTACAGTTTTCCAGCTTTATTAAAATATTGTTAGAACAGTCAGTAACTACACATATTATGACAATTTCGTATAAAAAAACAGATATGTATATTAAACCCAATATTAAAAAAATAACATTAATTGCCGCAGATTTTTCAACATTTACTAGCAAAAAGGAACCTGGAAAAACTTATAATTATGTAAAATGTTTTGCCTCAAAAATTTATACCTTGCGGAGTTGAAATTTGTTTTCTGATAGATGGATATCAATATGATTATATATCCCAGTAGTAATAAATCCAAGGTTGCAATCTGTTAAAAGAAAAAGCAATTAATAAATGAAGAAAATGTTACATTTATCAAGTTTCCTACCTGAAAGTAATCCCTTTCGTGGATTGGCCTCAATATTAGTTTTACTCCCAACCAAATAGTAATGTTGCATTATCGTCTCATAACAGCTTCGAAATTCATAAAGAAAGTTCTGTAAACTGTGGTTAATAAGCAGAAAGATTGGAGTCTAAATAAACAAAATATAAAAGCGATATGAAATAGTTCAACAGAAGACCTAATACATAGTTTAAGAAATAAAATAGCACTAGGAAAGTACCTCAAACTAAAGATAAATACCTAAACATCAACATCATACACAGCTTATTATCATTATCAAATGTATATCTGTCAATTTTCTACAAAAATGCAGGGTAGTTCAATAGCCCAAGCTTTACTGCAGCTAGGTGTAATCCAAAATTCACCTTCAATAACGGCCAGTTTTAAAGCCGCAAAAAAGGATTGTATTAAAAAGCGTTCCTACCTCTTTTCTGATAACGTCTTCAATGTATTTGAGTGGCACACAGACAAACGTATATGTTGAAACAGAGTTAGAAAATATTTCTTCCTTGAATCGAAATCATGTATAAGCCAACGCATTAAGCTTCATAACTTTTTTCTCGTTTATTACAACCAC
>CH002494.1:417972-470706 GCA_000149265.1 Ciona savignyi
AGAGCCTACGAAGGAGCGCAGACCGTATGTAGCACCAGGTAAGCTCCCATCTTTGTGAGACCTTGATGTTTCAACTTTGTGATACCTTGATGTTTCTATGTTGTTAATTCGCTACTTTCCCTCCTTTTGTTTAGAAGATGAAAACGAAGAAGAAGCAAGCATAGCACCCCGAAGTACGACAGGTTCCCCCCTACTTTAACAAAACACCCAAGAACTTCAACAGATTCTCCCATATTCGGTAAACGGCGAAAGAGAGGTTCTGTTGAAGATATACAAGTAAGCATGTGGTAATGTGTATATGAATTATGTTATGATGCAGTTATTTGTCCATCTTCGAATTCCATAAAATGGATCATACTTTACAGAAAGAAATGCTAAATGTTATGAAAAGTTCACAACAGCAGATGGAAAGATTTAGCGTTCCAATAGCAGACCGCTTCGAAAACTTTGGTGCGTTTGTAGCATCACAGTTACGAATCAAGTCACCAGAAACGGTACACATATATATGCAACAAATAAGCCAAATATTATATGGGTTGATGTTGCCATTGAACTGAGCCATGTTGAATAGCAGATATATAAAATTGTAAATATTGTTGTAATTGTCTGGTTCTTTTCAGTGTTTTAGAACAAATTCCATTCTTCAGGTGTTCTCAGTTTTTCCTTCAAGTGTTGTAAGTTGTGTTCTGTAAGTTCTATTTTCCTTTAAGTGTTCGTAAGTTCTGTTTTCATTCTTTTCAGTTGTCCCGTGTTAAACAAACGTTGCTGCAGCAAGCCTACCTCAACCAGGATTTTCACTTTTGTATCACTGATTTTTTTAGTCTTGTAATCTGTGATTTATCCCCTACTGTATGCAATTTTCACACCACTTTCTTGCCGAAATACACAAAAGTTTCCTTTTTCAGATATATTTGTTGTAGTTATGAAACATATTTCACATTTTAAATCAGACTTGTGTTTGTATGCATTATAAACTAGATTAGGTTCTCGTGGGGTATAGAAATTCAATGGAATATTTTAGTAGTTGTCCAGATCGCTTGTGTTATTCCAATACTTTGATTTATTTACTCGAGATTGTAAAAACAGTAACCCGTCGTATGGTCGTACCAATGTGCATACGCTGATCGTGCGACATCAGAGCGTCGTATCGTTGTGAGTCGGAGAAACGGAAAACTTTTGGGGAATCCCCGATCGTTGTCGTATCGTTCGGCGGTGGGAATCGGCCTTTAGGCTGTTCAAACGATTGTGTCGTTGTTGTCAAAAGAGCGTGAAAATTCAGTGATGTGTGAAGTATTAAAGGGGAACTGAAGTCGATTCTAGGAATAAATTAATGAATAAAAAAATACGCTAATTTTAAAAATCAAAACAGTTTCTTCCAATATTTTTTGGTTAAAAAGTTATGAGCAAATATGTAATTTTACCGAAGGAGTAAATGCGGGAACGAAGCTGTGCAGCTGCAAAGTCAGCTCTAGGAATGTTTAAGTTTTGTCCAATCTCCCAGTGATAACCATCTTCATTTAGATTAAGTATGTCAACAAGATCGGAAGCTGTAAAATAAACAAGTTAAAATAACTAGAAAAATTATTTTTGTAAGTTGTCCGTATAAATAACTTGGTGGGTTAATTGTGCTGCCTTCAAGCCGAAAGTTTGCAGCTTAGAAACTGGTTGCTGGCTGGTCCATTTTTCTTGTAAGGAAAATCTCAATCATTTTAAGACAAGGCAATACCTCCAGTAAACTACATAGGGAACAAGGTAATCTGACGATGAGCCGTATGAAAACGCCCTGTGTTTTCTTGTTGTGACAAAAAAAAAACGAGAAAATAAATTAAAGAAATGTCTCTTAGTAAAAATACCTGCTTTTATGTCGGACGATCCATGGCGACAAATGTAGCCTCCCATGATGCACATCTTATCTGTAAAACATTGCTTAACTAAAATGCATTGATCTACAACATTGTTTCTCAAATGGTGCGCAGCAAGGGTTAGCTAGGTGCGATACTAAAATTGAATTCTCTACCTTTAACAGCTACAACAGAAGCACCAGTTCGCCACGGCGTGAAGCATGTTACCACCTCGTTAAATTGTTTGGACTCGATGTTAAACTTATAAATTTTGTAAGTTGTTTCTTTCCATGGTTTGCTTTTCCCTTGTGACGAAAAAGAATGCTGAGTGGCAGAGCATGTCCCAAAAAAACCCACGGTTGTAACGTGAAAACCGGATGTATCAGTTGAGTGCTGAGTTGTAAGATCCCTAACGATCCCAAAAAGATAAATTGATGGAACAATTAAATCTGAAAAAAAATGTTTACACTTTAACAGGTAAATCTATAATGTTAAAAAATATATCTTGGGCGGATACGGTTTTATACAAGTAATGTTTAATTGCTCTGTGCCTATTGGCCAACTCAACCGTTTATACACAAGATTTCACGACGCGCATACACTACAACCACTGGATATGGACTTGTACGGGAGGTAAGTTGGAAATGAACAAGACACTTAGTGGCCATTGCCTAAATCCAGTAAAATAATGGGTTGTACTAAAACTAATCAAAACGTCTATACCTATTCATTACACGGCAAAATATTACATAACTCGATGGTGGGTGAAGTATTCTTGGGGTAATCTGTTTTGGTCCGATTACTTATAATTATGATTAAGGATTTCTGTTAGTTTAGTATAATCAACTAATCTACTGCGCTATAACCACAGATACAACTAACCAGCTTATATTAAATAAATGCAATTTAACAATGTATAATTTTATGTAAATTTAAATCTACCAACCAATGTAGACCGTTTAAAAATCAAACTATATTTTTAATGGTAATATAAAAAAATATTGGACTTTGTAGGTAGGGACCATTGAGCCATCTTTTATAGGGACCAATGACCACTGATGTTAATATTTTATCTTGATTTTGGTAACTTTTTTATGGTTTAATTATTCAAAGACAAGTATATTTGTACAATACAGGCCTATCAGCCAATAGGTTATACCATATTTTCTTATTTTATTAGCCTATAAAATTTTAATGAAACGCCTAGTATGCCAACTGCAATACGGTATTATGTTAATGAATATGCAGATATTTAGTTAAGAATAAATTCTTTTAGTCAAAGTTACCGTGCAACACTAAAAGGAAGGAAAGAGGGAAAGTGGGAAACTCATCAATAAAATTACGGAAACTAATTTAAACCCTGCCCTAAACACTAATCTTAACCCCAGAACTAACCCTAACTCCAACCCCCATGTTTAAAACTAAATCTAATGTCATAATCTTCATTTTAGTGTGTAGTTTCCCTTCTTCCCGCTTTTCTTCCTTTTAGTTTCATCCGACGTTACCTAAATTAAAAAGGTCCGCTAAAAGCTTAAGCAATCTTCACATGGGTCATTCAGTAAAGTTGAAATGAAAATTGCTGTGGAATCTGTCATCATAAAAAGAGAAATCTGTTTCAAGAGGACATGTTTTTGCCAAACGAAGTTTCTAATCAGCCAGAACCGGAAAGTTTACGCAAGAAAACAGTACCAGTCCAGTTTCAGTTTCAGAAGGAGCAAGTTGTGTGGTCAGTGTTGATTCCTCAACTAGTTTATCGATCTATGTTTCACCCCGGGTCCCCAGCAATTACAGCCTTATCCACATGCTCCAATTAGAGATAAGAACAGCAATTGAGAAGAGTTAAAGTCACTTCTAGACAGAAATAAATCACTTTTGTTTGTTTAAAGTGGGTTGCTGTTACTAAATTAATCGAATTATGTGGTTATTAATCAAAATACTGTTAATTTTTAAGTGGCTCAAAGGTTCCTATAGGGTGGCTCAAAGGACCCAACCGTAGGGGAACCTTTGAGCCACTTTGAGGATGTGTACATTTCAAAAGCTTCAAACGTTGTCAAAATAAGCTCCGAATATAGTAGCACTGGTAAAACTTGTTTTTAACGCAAGTGCATCAACCATAGAAATCTTATGAAACTTTTCGAAAAAGTGGCTCCTACCGCTAATATAACTCCTGATAATACCGAAGATACTGTAAGACGCTCTGCTCTCAACAAAGGCATACCCTCTCAACGATATTGCTCATATTTTTAAGAATGGGTGAATGATATGGTATTTTATTGTGACATCACTTAATCAGTCTGGCGCGCGTGTTTTTCGTTGATTAATTTATTAAAGCGTGTTTAAATTCAGTTCTTTACTTTTGCCTTTACTTGTATTTTCGACGACATTACGTTTATTTTGTAAGATGCTAAATTACCTGTGTTACAGCGCCAATTTAAGTTATAAGTTTGTTAAAACTTTGAATAAAGTCCAATTCAGTGCTTTTATAAAGACACTTAAAATCCACTTGCCAATTTTGTTTTATTACCGTAAGTTTAATAATTTTGAGTAAGGGTCTCACAATGTACAGTTAGTTCTTAGTTGTCCATGTATTTTCAATCTAGATTAAATCAATGGCTCATTAAAGAAAAGGTCCAGTAGGTCGAGACAAAATCACATTTATTTTCCAGCAAAATAATAAAAGTACATTCAATAAAAACAGCTTCAATATCTTTAGTTTGAGTGCCCCAAAAACATGATAAATACCACCGTCCAAACAACGTTTGGTCGGATAATGTATTTTTCTTCTCCTGGTTGGCAGGTGTTGATTTTAATCTTTAAAAATCAACAAAATAAAATGTAAGTTTAAATGTTGAAGTGTCAAGTAAAAAGGTAATGTCACAATAAATGAGAATTTTACTAAGTAGAGTCTAGTTGAGAGTAAATTCTGGAGCTCGGTGATCCGTTCCATGTGGCAATTGATCCCAGATAATTTAAGTTGTCTATGCAATCTTGTAATAAGCAGATCATACGCGCCACTTTAATATTCGTCACTGTCTGATGAATCCACGTCGATGTCTGATGAATCAACAAAGAATAAATTTGGTTAGATTATATAGGTGTTGCGTTTTAAACGAAGGATTTCCGAACTGAAAAGCAAGTAGTGTGATCACGCGGACTATCGTCAGATTACCTCGCGCACATTTCAATAGAACACTGTGAATAACAATCGTATATATCTACCCATTGCAAAGAACGAATTGAACACAGCTGGTAATATTGCAAGGATGCTTCAGAGAATCATACTTTAATTATGTATCACTTAATAATGATGACTTGTTTTTTAAATAAAATAAGCCAAATGAAAGAAAAAATGGATACATTATGCATATTATAGCTAACTATGCTTATAAGGATTCGTTTAAAATAATACTTGATTTTTAACACGAAAACAAATATTTCAAAGATCAATAATAGGTAGTGTCCACTTTAACATGAGCGGAAAAGGGTTATCATGAAATAACCCTAACCCCTCCTGATACACCCCGTCCCTCTCACGTTAATGACGAAAATACCACTCAAACGAAAATACAAAAATCCCGCAGATTAGTAAAGTCCGTTTTTTAATGTAAAGATTTGCCGAGAAATCCAACTGAGTTCATCATGATAGGTTCACCTTTCTTGACATTTTCCAGCACCACCCATTCTTCATTGAAGGAGTTAAACAGAAAGATTTTCTTCAAGGTTCCTTTCCTATTTTAATAATTATTTATTTTGTATCGGGCAAGTTTTAAACACATAATGGGCTTGTAAGCCTTTTTATACAGAACTCCATATTTAAATAAGTCTTGTTAACTATTTACTCACACACCTTTGGATTGAGTTCTCATACCCGAAATGAGTAAAGGTGTTAATGCTCACGTTTTTCAATTATCTATGCATTCTATCAATATTTTAATTAAAGAGTCGCAAGGTTGCAGGTTTGAAAATTGATCACTAGCCAGTTGGTTGTGCAAGGCACTTAACGGACATTATCCAAACCCAGTAGAATTTTGGGATCTACCAAAATAAAGAAACGTGTCAATCAAACATTACACACTGCAATAGCTCCGGTAACTCAATGGTGGGCACGAGGTGATTTAACGATTGCCAAGGTGGTAAGGCCCATTACGGATTGCCATTTACAAGATAAACATAGATCTCAAGTTCTAAAATACTAATGCAAAATGCAAGATAAAACACAAAATAATCTAGCATGGAGCAGCAGCGTCAACATTTAACCTACTTTCCATATACTGCAATGTGGTCACCCACGCTCAATGCTGATGCAGAACCAAGTGGAAGGGCAACATCGTTTGTAAGTTTGTTCCAAACCCTATCAGAGAGATCCATGAACTCTCCGCTTGTGAGTCGTTCGTTGTTTTTGCCAATTCCACCTTGGAAAGGTTGATCAACTTAGTTGGAAAACTAAAGATATGAGTGGAGTAATTTACCGAAGGAATAAATGCGGGAACGAAGCTGTGTAGCTGCAAAGTCAGCTCTAGGAATGTTTAAATTTTGTCCAATCATCCAGCGAGAATGATATTTACTTAGGTTAAGTATGCCAACATGATCAGAAGCTGTAAAAAAAACTGGTTAAACTAACTAGAAAATTAAGTTTTGAAAGTTATCTATATGAAAAACGTGGTGGGTTATTTGTGCCGCCCTTCAGTCCAAAGGTTGCAGATTTAAAACCGGTCACTAGCTGATTCTTTGTGTTCTTGGAAGGAACATCTCAATCATTTCAACACAGTGCAATACCTCCAGTAAACAACATTGGGAACGAGGTAATTTGACGATGATCTGTGTTATTACGTCATCTGTGTTTTCCCACTGTTATAAAAAAAACTTAAAGAACTGTATCAAGATAAAAATACCTTTTTTCATGTACGAACTAGGGTGATAATTATAACCTCCCACGATGCACATCTTATCTGTAAAACACTGGTCGATTAATATCCATTGATCTAAGTACTAAAGTGAATTCCCTACCTTCAAAAGCCACAACAGAAGCACCAGTTCGCCACGGCGTGGAGAATCTTGCCACTTCGTTAAATTGTTTGAACTCAATGTTAAACTGATAAATTTGGTAAGTTGTTTTCTGTCCGTGATTGATTTTTCCTAGTAAGAATAAAGATGCCTGAGGTGTAGACGTAGCGTTCCCCAAAAAGAAAACTGATGGTACTTCAATTAAATCTGAAAAATAAGTTTACACTTTATACACAAGATATCAGGAAGAGCATACACCCTAACCACTGGATATAGCCTTGCAGCGGTAAGTCGGCAATGAACAAGACACTTAGTGGCCATTGCCTGATTCCAGTGAAATAATGGGTTGTACTAAAACTGAACAAAACGTTTATAGCTATTCATTACACTGCAAGATATTAGTAACTCGATGGTGGGTGAGGTATTCTTGAGGTAATCTGTTTTAGTCCTATTACTTGTTCCACCACTGAAGCTATTGTAATGTATTAAATATGATTAAGGCTATCTTTTAGTTTTAGTTGAATCGACTAATCCACAGAGCTATAACCACAGACACAACCAACTAGCTAATAATAAATAAATGCAATTTAATACATTTAGAACTCTATTTTTTAATCTACCAACCAATATAGACCATATACTGGCATTCAAAATTATCTGGCAGTTGAGCGATTGTTTCCCATATGTTTCCATCGTAACAATAGAGGTTATATCGGGCGCGGACGTAACCATTGTTGCCGTGAACACAGGAAGATAGAATAGAAGAAATAGAAAAACCACAATTAATATGGACCTACAAAAACATTTTTGTTTCAGTTTTCCCACCTTTATTAAAAATATTGTTAAAACAGTCAGTAACTTCACATGGTATGACAATTTTAAATATATGTTTAAAAACAGATATGTTTATTAAACTAATTTAAAAAACGACATTAATTGCCGCAGATTTTTAAACAATTTAAATTAAAACTAGCAAAATGGAACCTGGAAAAACTTATAATTATGTAAAATGTTTTGAATCAAATATTTATACCTTGCGGAGTTGAAATTTGTTTTCTGATGGATAGATATCAATATGATTATATATCCCATTTGTAATAAACCCTATGTTTGCATCTGCTAAAAAGAGAATTAATTATTAAATAAAGAAAATTTAACATTTATCAATTTTCCTACCTGGAAGTAATCCCTTTCTTGGATTGGCCTCAATATTAGTTTTACTTCCAGCCAAAAAGTAATGTTGCATTATCTTTTCATAACAGCTTCGAAATTCATAAAGAAAGTCCTACAAATTGTGGTTTAAAAGCACAAAGACTGGAGTCAACAAAATTTTAAACCGATATGAAAATAGTTTAAACAGAAAATAATAATGCATGGCTTAGCAAATAAAATAGCACTAAAAAGTGCCTCACACTAAAGGTAAATACCTAAACACCGACCCTTACACAGAAACTGGTGTAAAATTTTTATTATCATTATCAAATGTATGATCGCCGTCAATTTGCTCTAAGAATCAAAATTGAGCTTTGTAAGTAAGATTGCAAGTCGTTAGTTCAATAGATTGGAGGTCTTTAGTTCAATAGCAAAAGCTTTTTTTAAGTTGCAAAAAATGATTTTAGTGAATATTCTTACCTCTTTCCTGATAACGTTTTCAATGTATTTGAGTGGCAGCTCAGACAAACGTATATGTCGAAATAGGTTTGGAAAACATTTCTTCCTCCAATCCAGATCATGTTTTAGCCAACGCATCAAAGCTGCATACACTTTTTTCCTCGTTTAGTACAACCACCCTCCTGTGAAGACAGAACGATTTCCAAGTCTTGAAAATCCAAATTCACAAAGCCTTCTTGCTGGGCAGCTTCATCAAAGTGACTCAGTAAATATTTCTTTGCAGCATTTTCCAAGTCATCCATTACATGTAACTTTCCCGATTTGAAAGAAGTGAAGACAGTTTTTGTGTACTCAAAACTTGCACCACATAATCAGTAGCTAGATCCAACAAGTCTAGTAGTAAATTCAATTGATTTGTTATCATTTATGTGTATAATACGGTAATATATCTAATACGGTAATATATATGGTAGCATGCAATATATCTCTGGTAAATATTGTAGAGAAAGAATAGGCACATTGAAGATTTTATCTCATTCTAGCATGGCGGCTGTTTAGAATTTGTGTGCTCCAACAAAAAAACATAACATGTCGCTAGCTTAGTCGGTTATGTCCTTGGGCAAGGCACTTTACTGACATTGCCTGAACCCAGCGGATTAATTGGTTCTACCAAATTGAAGGAACGTGTCTATCATATACAACACACTTCAATAGCTCCGGTAACCCGACGGTGGGCGCGAGGTGATCTGAAGATTGCCCGTGTGTTAACCCCCTTGGTTTTCTCATTCACGGGGATAAACATGAATATCCTATCCAATAATATAGAATATGAAACTTCGCTAAACCAATAGTCCTGTTGTTTTTTTCTCGATTGGACCAACATATTAGTCTTGTGGTATTAGTGCATTGGCTTTCAGCCGAAGGGTTGCAGGTTCGAAACTGGTTGCTAGCTAGTCGTTTGGTTCTTTGGGAAAGGAACTTAACTGACAACTCAGCGGATTAATTGTTTCTACCATACTAAAGGAAAGTGTGAAATATACACAACACAATGTAATAGCTCCTGTAACCTGTGGGCAAGGTGATCTGACGATTGCCCATGTGTTAACCGCCGGTTTTCGCATTCACGGGGATAAACATGAATATCCTATCCCACACTCGGTAAGTAATTTAATAAACTATTAAATAACCTTGTATTTGCATCAGTGCAGCAGATTTAATTATCTCTTCGAGGTTTTTAAGTGAAAACTCAATCTTTCCAGAATAGAGAAAGTCTAAAATCCACTTCATGCAATCTTCAGAAATATCTTTCATTACAGTTTGCTTTTCATATGATTCTTTCATCTATTTAGGATTTGATTTTAACTCATTAATATTTAACGCGGCCGCATTCTCTATTTTAATATATTTTTCGCACTTTAATAATGTGTTTTAACGACTGTTCGTTTTGCCGTCTTTTTCTGTCCCTCTTCTATGATTTGCTTTATTTTCTGCTATTAATTACAAGTGCAAAAGCTGAATAAACCAAACCCAGTATAAAGAAGAGAAAATACGTATTTAAGCACTAAGTACAAACTGTGGGGTTACCCAAAAGCTATTGTAGTGTATTTTATTTGATTAAGATATTATTTTGTTTTGGTGGAATCGATTAAGCTTAGTAGTTTTGAGTTTGTCTTTTTTACATATTTTAATTGGCAAACACAATGGTTAATATCACAAAGGAAATTGTAGGTTTAATGCCCAATAATTCAGCGGGTTTGAACAATATCAAATAAGTGTGTTAACATAAGACACAACTCATAAGCTTACAACTAATGCACAAAACTCTAAATGTCTTAGACATTCAGTTGGACTGTTCCTTGAAGGTCGGGAATCTTTATCAAGTTAAAAAATATTTAGTCTGACCATTTAGTCTGGTGGTTTAGTGTGACGCCTTTCAACCGAAGTATTGCAGGTTCGAAACACGTTTTCTAGCTAGTCGGCTGTGTCCTTGGTCAAGGCAATTAACAGACATTGCCTGAACTCAATTAATGGGTTCTACCAAATTAAAGGAACGTGTGAATCATTTCCTATCCTATATGTCCTTTAATTCTCCATTAAGTTAACTTGTAGTAAACACTCCACCCACCTTTGAGGTAAACATGACATTGAAGTATTCGCTTCTGGCTGCAAGTATATTCTGATGAACTGGAAACTCTTTGTCACCGACGTGTATTGTAAAGTCACAGTACTCCTTATTTGTGCGTTGTCTGTGAGTAAGAATCGGTTAGTGGAACGATCGTGTTGCCGAATGTTTATCACAATTTATATACTGTTCTTAGGTGACATGCGCATCATGGGTTCAACTTAGCCAAATGATTGGGTTGGTTCAAAATTCCAAATAAACCTAATCGCCGTTCAACCGGTTTGGTGTTTATTTTTTCATTCTATTAATTTCTGTTTAACAAATTATATAGAGGATGACAGGCTGAAAAATCTGCTAGCCAAAAATTTTAAGTTTTGCTTTGTAGATTGATGAATATGATTGAGTTATTCCACCTAGCAGGTGTAAAATCCCCTTTAATGGAATTATCGAGGTTACCCTCTAACTCACGTTACTGAAACTATACAGTGTGCTGAACATTATATACTTTGCTACTTTTTTCGTTTAAACACACATTAGTCCTTTAAGTGCATTTGCCAAAGACATAACTGACTAGCTAACGATCAGTTTTGATCCGACAATTTTTTGGCTCAATGACGACACACTAACCCGCGGTAATATATTTGGTCAAACAACGACTTTTAATGTGTTTATAAACTAAAATTCAATAATTCAGGTTCATGAAATATAACAATTGTTGTAGCTATTGCTATGCCAAGTGATTTTAATAGCTAGTAACAAAATCAGATTATAAACATACTTTTGCGACATACGATTAATTTCCACACAGACACTTAAAACTTATACTTTCCGATGCTTTGTAAACATAGTTAGTCAATATTACTTTACCTGTTCAAATGTTCCATTAGCTGCCGTGGGTATGTATTGGATTCCATCATTTTTGCTGATTCATCTTTTTCTTCTTCGATTTCAGATACTGGAACCACTGGAGCAAGATCATCAGGACGTATTGACTGCTCCGCCATTGCGGAAGGTAATATATCTTAACTTTGCTGAAATGAGCTAGGCCTACACAGCGCCAAATAATTGTCCTGGTTCACTTATGGCTGTGTAAGTTTAACTTATACGTTAAAGTTTAACCTATACGTTAAAGTTTAACCCATTCGATGTTTAAACTAAACTTCTGACCTACGCTTCGGAAAAAATAAAACTTAATGTACATTCTTTATGTCAAAATGTAATTTACAGCTCGTATCCAAGAACAATTATTTAATGTAATAAAATTCAATAAGTTATATACGATTTTAAATTCAAACGTAGTAATTGGTAAAAATATGGTTTTATTAATAATACAATAATTAAATTATTTTCCGGTAATTGATTTACTTATTATGGGTACAATTTGTAAAATTATCTTCTTACAAGGAATATGGCACAAAAAGTAGTTTTCTCTGTTTATTTTACAATGTGGATTCCCCTTGGACAAAAATCTAGTTTGGCTACTGTTAAGGCGCTTTGGTGCTACCTACCGGAGGGCTTTGCTCAACGTTCAACTTACTTTACTTTATATAAAAATCAGTAACATGTGTGGCCCCAAAACCGGATGTGCTAGCGTTATTAGCAAGAGTGACAATACAATACACAATACAATAGTAAAAGTGACATATACATCTATATGTATAACGATATAAATAGTAAAATTGAAATTAATGGCACCTTTACAAATCATATAAAAATTAAACGAGGCATTAGACAAGGCTGTCCCTTAAGTATGCTCCTTTTTTTAATAAATATGGAAGTACTAACCCGTAAAATTAATAATAACAAAAACATAATTGGTTATCGATTAAATAAAATAGAAACTAAAACGGAGCAATACGCGGATGACCTCACAATATTCTCTGGGGACAATTCTTCAATTAAACATATATTTCAAGAATTAGATAACTATGAAAAAGTATCCGACCAAAAGATTAATTTCACCAAGTCCCAAATAATTAGTAATGACATTTTATCTATTAATGAAATAAAAAATATTCGGCCCAATATCCACATAACAGATACTATTAAAATCCTGGGAATATTTTTTAACCTCAAACATAAATGCATTAACCAAAATTGGAAAAAAGCTACAAAAAATATAACTAATATATTAAATATTAACAAAAAACGTAAACTAACAATAAAAGGTAAAAAAGCAATAATTAACACCATCATATTACCCACGATTAATACAGTTGGTGACCTATTCCAAATTGATAAAGATAGCGTAAATAAAATTAATAATCAAATATTTAATTTTATTTGGTTCCCTACTAAATTTGAATTAATGAAAAGAAATAAATTATATGCTTCCTATAAAAATGGAGGACTACAATTTCCCCACATAAAAACAAAACTTGATGCTCTTAAAGCAACCAGGTTATTTAAACTAACAAATATTGAACAAATAACTGAAATATGGCAGGAATGGGCTCGTTTTAATTTTGGCTCTACCATGAAAAAAATAAATAATTCCCTCTATACTAATAGTCTCCCAAACAAAGATTTTCCAGAACCTTTTTATAAAAATTTACGCCATATATTTTATAAACTGACCAACGAAAATTACGATTGGAATAATGGGAAAACTAGAGACTTTTATAATGCCTTGATTGCGGAGATAGCGATTACAACGGAAATTAAAAATAACGACTGTGTTATCCCCTGGAAAAATATTAGTTTTCAAAATAAAACAATAAATAATTTTTTTACTAACACTGATGAAGATATCGCTTATAAATTAGCCCAAAAAATAATCCCACATGGTTTTTGGTTCGAATCACGAAAAATTAGTAATATACATGACGGTAAAACTATAATAAGGCAATGTAAATTTTGTAGATACTGAACTGATAATTTTGAACACATTTTTCTTAAATGTAAAATTGTTAAAATTATAATAGATAAACTTTTTCAATATGCAAATAATATTTCTGTTAAACAGTATAATAGAAATGATAATCTAATTCTATATAATAAAGGTAATAACTCGCAAAAACGCGATCTCTTAGTAATTAAAATTTTATCGATTGCCAAAAAGGAAATATTACGAGAAAAACAAAAACTAGATATACAAAATATATATCTATGGGATAATATTGAATTTTCTCGAAAAATACTTTGGATTGTTAAAATAAAATTTAAATACTCAATTAGAAAACTAATTACCTATTTTAATCATAAATATATTTATGAGATACTATATCTTAAAAATAATTTCTCTCCGTATGACGAAACGTAATTTAAAATCTTTTAGATTAACTCAAATAATTATATTTATATACCAATATATTAACTAATATAATAATAAATATAATATATTTATAATTTTTATTTATTTATTTTTTATTTTTTTTTATTTTTTTGACAGGGTGCAAAACTATGGACTTGGCTTTTAAATGTAAGAATTAGAATAAAAAATATGCTCCAAAATAATTAACTACTTACAAAGCAGGGACTTTCGCTTGAGGGTTACAGCTATTCTATTCGCACAGCAACGACCACGTATCTTGATTTCCATCGATCATCAAAGACTTGAATTATTTGTAAAATTGTTTAATTGATCTTAGTTAAAATGTGTCTTGTAAATATGTACATATATAAAAATGTAAATTGTAAATATGTAAATATGTTAAAATGTAAAATGTTTAAACAACTGTACCCTCTTCTATTACCGCTATTATTTCGTATTATTATGTACGGCTGGAGTTCCGGTAATTGCGTAAATCAGTCGCCCAATAAAAAAAAAAATAAATAAAAAAAAAATATATATATATGTGTACAAAAACCAGTCGCTTGCTATATGACTGCGTCCTTTGAAAGCAAGCACATCGCATTTGTTTGAAAGGTGTTTTATTTTAGTATCGCAAACGATTTTCATGTTCAACTCCTTCTAAAACCGGTACCCCGACTGCGGGCAGGTGGTATTTCAACTTATGCCCGGGGATCAACGCCACCTACGTTTTCCAACTATGTAAATAAATACGGGTATCCAACCCTTGCGTTTTTTTAATGCCTAAATCCGTCGGGTTTAATGGCCCGTTAGCTACAGTGCTATTTTTACGTAAATAGTTTTTGACGATTTGCAAAATTGTGTCTTAGCACAAGTAGAATTTTCTCTCAGCATGTGACATCGTGGGTAACTTCCTCTATTGTTTTTCAGGGTGTGAAAAAACTGCGCGTGGGGCGTGTTGTGAAAAAGAATATCATTCCATGTATAAGTCGCGTTAACAATTCGGCCACACGACCATACAATAATTGATGTTTTTGCCGGGCTAGGTTTCGAGTCCAAGATATCGTTGATAAAACCGTTTTTGTTTATGTAAAGCGGTATATATATCGGTACCGTTAACCACTCGTCCACACTACCGTACGTTAAGATCACATTTTACTTCATTGAAATAACAAATGTATGATCGTACGTTACCTTAAGCGTGTAAGGTTTAACGCTTATTGCATATGTAGTGGTATGACGCAATAAAACGCTTTGAGTTTCCAACAAAAACATTTCAACACCTTTAATAACAATACAGCGTTTGAGCATACAGTTCCCTGTTTAGTCGTGTATTGTTCCTGCGGTTATTAGCTTGGTGGGCCGCTTAGGCTATGTCGGTGCATATTATGGCCGGATTCCTCTGGGATGTAAGGACATTTATAGCTCACGTTTTAACTAATCGCGCAAACACGCTCGGTCATACACAACACAAGACACGGGATTATGTCTTAAGCCTTGGTCGCAAAGGTAATGTAAACTGAAATTTGGCATATTTGCTTTCTGGCGAGAGCGGCTTGTTTGTGGAACACATACGTACTCGTTGACAAGCCAATATCGGCCAGTGCTGCAAAGAATGGTCTGGATAAGCCGCCACGGATCTTAGCTGCATAGGAAAGTGGTAAAGATGACGGTTATGTACGGGGATGTAGAACAGTGCTCCGCGACCTTTTTACTCGAGGCACATTTAGAAATTTACTAAATTTGACGGCACATTGCATTTTGTAATAAGAGTGTGATAACCGTATGTTCAAATTTGCAAACACTAAAATTATTTTTATTGGGTAAAAATTTAGTTTAAAAATATATATTATTTTCCCGCGACATACCTAGCATTGTCTTGCGGCACACTGGATCTGTAAAAATACGGCCTTAATGACGCTTTTTGCGTAAAAAACCTAGCTTTATATAATAAGGTAAAAAGATACCGACTTAAAAAACGCAAGACAAAAATTGTACCGTTACATAACGCATCAGCGAAAAATTGTGTGTATATTACAAACAGCCCAGCAAAATAGTTAAATAACTTTTTAGAAAATACACATGTCGAAATTTATGTGGCGGTAAACATTGCGAAATTTTACATAATACAAAACGCTAAATTAGCTCCGGTCTTTCAACTTTAGGCAGTAATGCGTGTTAACATGCTCTTTGTCGTACCATCTAGTAAAAAAACGTGAGGATACTAACCATTCCAGCATTATTTATAATGCCAAGCGCAAAACCGTCTCTTTAAACGCGCCTGACAAACCCAATATACATCGGCTTGTGCGAAAACGCGTCTATGGCACCAATCCTGTTTATACTCTCGTTTATTGGAAACGGATGAAACCGCAGACGCGCCGATGGACGGATAGATAGCACAGCACGCCAAAGTGACAGCCCGTAGCCGGGCGGTATTTAATTGTGCAAGCATCTGTTTAAAAGGTAGTTATTAACTTTGAAAATATATGTCCAAGGTTTTTTGTTTGCAAAAGCATATATGCTAATAGTTTTTTTTGTTTTTTTTTGAAACACATATACATGCAAAGGCGTTTCTTTTAACTGTAAAAATATTTGTCCCACATTTTTTTAAATTTCAGTAACAATTTGCAAAGACGTAAATTAGTTGTAAAGGTGTATGTGCCATGGCTTTATTTAATTGTAGAAGCATATTTGCAAAGTGTTTATTAACTCTGGACGTATAAGTGAAAGACGTTTTTAAACTTGGGAATATATTTGTCTAAGGCGTTTTTAAACTGTGCAGAAATAAGCTTAAGGACCTTATTAAATTGTAAAAAACATATGTTTCCAAATCATATTTCAAGTTTTTAAGCGTATATGCAAAAGCGCTTGTTAATTACAGACGCATGAGTGATTTATCCTGGAAAATCTTACTGCCGTTGTGTAACCTAGTGGTATTCAAATGGTGGTCCAATTTAAACCAATATACACGCTTTGGAGGTTAATACCCAGCTTGTATAATATCCCGGGCTGAAAACCGGCATTGTAAAAAACAGTATAAACGCCACCGATACATAAACAGAACTTTATATAAAAATACTAAATCTATACAAAAACGGTTCTAAAGACAAGCCGGTCATAAGTTCGAACCTTTTCCTGATAATAAAATAATCCTTCAACTGTTGCACTCTGTCAGTGTATTTTCATTTGCGGCCTGTTTTTTTCACTTAAGTGCGGCTTGTAGGAGTATAGCGATGATTGACAGCTACAATGTCGTGACGTAGAGTTGGCCCAGCTCCTTTCGGTCTGCTGGGGTCAGTGATTCGCTCAAAAAACTCTCTCTCAGACCGCTAATAGTCGAAATTTACATTGTTTGTTTTTCGTCGTCTGAAATTGGTGCATCGAGAAAGTCGTGGGGTGGGGGGAGTGGGCTGCCGGTTGGTTTTTTAAAGGAAAACTAAATGGTGGGAAGGCGGGAAGGTGGGAATAGGGAAACTGCACACTGAAATAAAGATTATGACATTTTAGTTGGTTTTAAACATGGAGTTGGAGTTAGGTTTAGTTCTGGGGTTGAGATTAGTCATTAGTGTTTAGTGTTATATAAGATATATAGATATTCATGTTTATCCCCGTTAATGGGAAAACCTAGGAGGTTATCACACGGGCAATCGTCAGATCACCTCGCGCCCACCGCCGGGTTACCGGAGCTATTGCAGTGTGTTGTATATGATAGACACGTTCCTTCAATTTGGTAGAACCAATTAATCCGCTGGGTTCAGGCAATGTCCGCTAAGTGCCTTGCCCAAGGACACAACCGACTAGCTAGCGACCAGTTTCGCACCTGCAACCTTTCGATTAAAAGATGACACACTTAACCGCTAGACCACCGGCCGGACTTAAAAATTCGGTTTCCATAGTTTTAGTGGGCAGTTTCCCTCCTTCCCTGCTTTTGCCCTGTTTTGTACGGTGATTCGTTCCTTTTATCGTTGGTAAAATTTAATAGAGAAGTACGCGTGAAAACGAACGGACAAAAACGTGCGAAAACTTACGGAGTGAAAACGTGCGAAAGCGAACGATTTAAAAACACCATGCGATAACGAACGAATCACAAATAGTTTTTTTTTATAATACCGTTTATTTAATCCATTTCTAGAATTTTAAACCTACAATTGTTTGTTACAATGCTCCCGCGTTTTACCATTCACATAATAGACTTGAGTGTTGCGTACCGTACATTGTGCACGTGAGCCTACATATTTTATTACTCATAGAAATACAAAAAAACTGGCTTCGATAGCCACGTTCTAAGCAGGGATGGGTAAACGTATGTTAAATTCTGATACCGCAAATTACAGAATTTGTAATGTGCTTAATAATTAGTGTTTGGGACAGGGTTAAAATTAGTTTCCATAGTTTTAGTGAGCAGACAACAATAAAAAAATATCATAATCTTCATTTCAGTGAGCGGTATACCCCCTTTCCTACTACCCTATTTCCCTTTCTCCAATCTTCATTTTTTAATTTTCTCCAATCTTCATTTTTTAATATTGTATTTGGCCTAAAAAGGATGTGGGTTAAAATTTGAGACGTTGAAACAAGTTGTGCCTTAAGCTCAACTCTAACACAAGCCTTGATTTCGTAATTTTTATTTTAGTGAGCAGTTTCCCTCCTTCTATAAGTGTTTGCCTCATTTTTACCGCTTTAACTTTCGAACCACAACGAGGGCCGTTTTGTATAAGAGTCGGTATATGTATCGGCCGCGTTAACCGTTCGGCCACACGACCGTACAATTCCCTCCTCTTAGTTTTCCCTAAAACGACGCCATGGTCCATGCGTCACCTGCCGAGTTACTGACATTGACAACAAAGCCCTCGTTGTTAGTTCACGCTCGGGTGCTAACGTGCTATCTGGAATGTTCTAGTCTCAACCGCACCCCGTGTATGTGTTGTGTGTACGCTATCAGATATGCCTTTCAAGTGCGATGTGTGTGTACGCATGGGGGAAATAAATGGGAGGGGAGAAGAGGGAGAGGGAGAAAAACTGCTCACTAAAATAGAAGATTAAGGCGGTAGGGTTAGTGTTATAGCTAGGGTTAAAGTTTGAGGAATAGTTCTGGGAGTTGAGATTATGTTTGAGGCAGGGTTAGAAATTTCCTCCTTCCCTTCTTCCCGCTTTTCCCTAAGTGTTGCCCCTTATGAGTATGACTGTTGCATAATGCGGCATAGATGACAATGTTGCAAGAGCAAAGAGTATACGGTTCGAAAATACAGTCATAACTGCTTCCGAGGTATCGGGTTAGTTGACTAGTTTCGTGTTTAGTACCGTGTGTAGTGGATGGGTGGATTTCAATAAAGTATCTGTGAATTGCAGTTGGTGTAAAGACATGATTATAACCCAGCGCGTAAAAGCGTTTTCTTTAAAACTTTATCACTTGTCTTTAAAATGGGAGGTGAAGTAACAAAATACGTAAAATTCTTTCTTTGAGATCAAATATACGGGAGAGAAATGCAACCCGATAACCGCGAAATATTCCGCGAAGAAACTAAAGGGAAGGAGGGATACTGCACACTAAAATAAAGATTAGGGTATTATAATTAGTTTTAAAATTGGGATTGGAGTTAGGGTGAATTCTGTGGTTAAGATTAGTGTTTGGAGCAGGGTGAAAATTAGTTTTAGTGAGCAGTTTTTATCCTTTCCTCCTTTCCTTCATTTTAGTGTTTTCCTATATCCAGCACTCGGTTGATTCCTCGCCTACTCCCGACTGTGTTGTTACTATTCGTTTATTCACCATGACCTAGCTCTTACGTCAGCGCTATATTTAGTCTTTGCCGATTGCGGTCGATCTTAACCATGCCGCTTTCGAGAACAAGTCGACAGAGCGTATTTTTTTAACTGAGCTCAGTTTTGAACTCGTAATGGGCTCGCTGCTAAGACCGTCTGTGTATATAATCCTGTATTTAAAACGGTTGCGCTAACCATATGGCCAGACGACCTTCAGGGCATTCATTTATCAAATTTGTTGTTTTTGCATATTAAGATACACATTGTGTTGTCCTCCTGTCTTAGTGCACCATGTGGTCTCGGTTTTAAGAAGCGATGTGTATTATACATAGAAAATACTTTAGTTGATCCAAATACTGTAGTTGGTTTGTTGCATATCTTATTACAACATGTGGTCGTGGTCTTAAGTCGCGTTATGTATTATATTACTTCCCCTTTTTTTAATATATCTATGTTATTTTTGTGTTTTTTTAACTGGGCTTAGTTGAAATCGCGTGCTAAGCTCGTTGCTAAAGCCGTTTTTGTATAAAATTCGGTATATGTATAGGTTGTATTAACCATTCGGCGACACAACCCAGCACGTGTGTGTGTGATCGAAACCAGTAGCTTGCTATAAAACTTCGTCCTCTGAAAGCACATAGCGTTTGTTTCAAAAGTGTTATTATCGCAAACGATTTTCACTGTTCAGCTACTTGTAAAACTGGTAACCCGACTGCGGGCAGGTGGTATTTCGACTTATGCCCGGGTCTTAAGCTAACGCCCCCAGCCCTTTTCAACTTGGTGAATAAAAACGGGTATCCAGCACTTGCGTTTTTTAATGTCTTAATTTGTCGGGTTTCATGGCCAGTTAGGTATAGTACTGTTTTAGGTAAATGCAGTTTTTGACGACTTGCGAAATCATGTCTTAGCGCAACTAGAATTTTCTCTCAGCATGTGACGTGGTGGGTAACTTCTTCCATTGTTTTCCAGGGCGTGAAGAAACTGCGGGTGGGGCGTGTTGTGAAAAAGAAACTCCGGAAACGACGCAGAAACAAAAAGAACAGAAAGCGTGGCCGCAAGAACCGGAAAAAGGCTCTCGTGCGCTCCAAGCGATCCGCCGCGAAGTACGTTCAGAAGTTTAAATGGACTCGGGCGAAAAGGACGCACCTACCGGAAGGCTGGATTCGACGACCAGGTCAGTCTAGCTCCCTCGGTGTCGAGTACGACTACGCTGTTATCGAACTGAAGAGGGCGCTAGGGAACCAGTCAATGAAGATGGGCATCAGTCCGGCTTGGGAAAATTTACCAGGGAATCATCGGATCCATTTCACTGCTTTTGACCAGGGGAAAGCGAATGAACTGCTGTACCGTTACTGCGCGGTGGAAGACCAGTCAAACGACATCATGTACCATTAGTGTGACGCACAGCGCGGTACGTCAGGCGCGGGGATATACGTCCGACTCTACGACCGCGAAACCCGAGTATGGGACCGTAGAGTGATCGGGATCTTCTCGGGTCATCAATGGGTGGATATGGGCGACGGACGTCCGCCTAAGGAATACAACACAGCGGTGAGAATCACTCCGCGCAAGTTCGCACAGATCTGCTTCCGGACAACAGACGACGACAATGCAGAGGGAATTAAGCCAACTTTTGCGGTCGTGCTTGCGGCAACGGGCGAACATTTAACTGAACACCACATTATATACATATCGGCTTTCAAGCATTTACACCACTTTCGTGCGCGCGCCGGGCTAGCTTAAACGAGGTGGACGAAACAGCATACTTTAGCTAAATTACAGCATACGTTATATATCTTTGAAAAAATAGGCGAGTTTTTTGTGTACGGGGTGCCAAGAGTCTTAAAAGGAGTTAGTTTTTTAAATTTTAGCCAACGAAAAGAAGTTGTACGTGCAAATCATCTACAAAACGCATGCGACCTGTCCCCGTTTATGTTATTAACAACTCTGTGCATCTGTGTGTGGATTATCAACGTCATCGCTTTGTAAATCGTCCATTATTCCTGTTCATCCTTCTAGTAGCCAGGTCGTTGTCAGTATCAGGCCTTTCAGCATCATGTAAGAAGGCACGTAGCGAATGGTTCCCTTTATTTAATCGTGATTTTCCTTATTCTTTCTTCAGCATACCTTATTTTGCATTGTTATGTTTTCTTGTACCTTTTTGTGTCAATTTGGATTTGTGGTTAAGAAATCCCTAAAACAGGAACCCCGATTTAAAAGACTAGCTCGCTTTGCACCATACTTTTAACGTCTCATTCCCTGTCAGCAAGTTTTTGCTCCTCAACAAAGTGACATTTGGAAGTCACTTTTACCAACATATGTACCGCGCATATAAAGTATATGGATTTTTTCTCGCTAATTTAAGTAAATACAAACGAGATTTTGTAACTAAAGTGGTGGTTTACAAAGACACAATAGGAATAACATGGTCGGTAGTGTTTGTTTACGCGATCCACAATATTTCGGACAACATTGATGGAAATCATTACAATATAAGGAAACTAAACCCCAATCAGAACCGCAAATTTTGTTGGTTAGTTTATTTTTTTAAGATCGTTCCTAATGTGATTGTATATTTAGAAACCTGACCGAAGTCAGGTGCAGCCAAAGAGGTGCAAATCACTCAAAAAAGATCAATTTTCAATTCATACCTACTTCGGGAATGCCCCCTAGATTCTCCAATTGGGTTTTGCAAATTTTATCCTTGCAGTTCATGCAGTTTCAATATAATAACGTTCTATGTATAATTGTAGTTTTTACCCTATTTACCTCTATCTACAGTCGTACTTTGCGCACTGCTAATACAGAACATAGTTATTAATGTACAGTGCGGTACTACGAGGTTTAACAGAGCGTTTTACTTCAAAGTTATCTAGCGTTCAAGTCTTTGTTGGTCTTTTAAGTCTTCTAATTCGGGAAAGAACCCATAACTATACTCTTTCTGCGTACAAAAACAAATCTTTTGACTAAAATAAGTTTTCTACGTGTAACATCTGTATCGCATGTTGACTTCATTTGATGTTATTTGAGCGACATTCATTGTGTGCCCCTGATAATAGACCGGGAAATCCCCAAAATTTCAAGTTTGTTGTGATCACAAACTCGCCTTATTTATTCACTGCCTCGTTTCATCGTATATAAGTTTTTGTCGCCTTTATTGAGCATTAATTTCCTGACGCCATTTTTAATTGTGTTTATTGTCATTTATAGAAAACCGCATTTTAAAGACAGAGAAGAAAATGTGCGCGTTTAAACTGTAAAGGACGATTAGACATTAGCGTGGAAAAATACCAACGCATCCCCATTAGTGTTGCGATTATGAGCGTAAGTGCAGGTCACCCACGCAGAAGAATCTACACTACGTATTATTGTTGAAGAAAAGCACCAGCTAAAACTAAAGCAAAAACAGTTGAAGAAAATTAAGGATATAGTGAAAAAAACTGGTATTTACAGCAAGCTAAAAGGGTTTCACAGTAATTTGTTAAAATTAATAAACAGAATAGGATATTCAAATTTATCCTCATGAATCATAAAAAGCAAAGGGTTTGATCACGCGGTCATTCATCAGATTGCCTCGCGCACACTTACATGTTAGTAGAACTATGAAAATGAAAACGACAATAGAAAATTGTGAATAATAATCGTATCTATCAACGCGGTGCAAAGAAAGAATTACCCACAGTTGGTAGTATTGCAAAGATGCTTCACAGGATCATTAGGTATCACTTAATAATGATGACTTGTTTTTTTATATAAAAGATGCAAAATGGACCTTATTATGCAAAGAATGACTACTATGAAATAATACGAAATAATATTTTTGATATGAAAACAACTAAATTAAAGATCATCAACAGATCATCAAGTTAAAGTCTGGAACTTAACATGCATAAATTCTCTGCTTCATCACACAATTTCTTATGCCAATATGATATAGGAATTAGACACACATAGACAGAAACACACATGAAGAAATGGATTTCATAGTAGATTTTTGTCTAAAAGTCCACCCTTTCTTAAACCTGGTACTTGGTAAAGTCTTTATGTATTCAATTTTCTTGATTATTATTTTCCAGCACCACCCATTCTTCATTGAAGGAGTTAAATAGAAAGATTTTCTTCAAGCTTTCTCTCCTTATTTTTTTGGGTAGTTTTTTTAAACACATGATCGGGTTGTATGCAAAAGTTTTTTCGTTCATCTATGCACCTATCCATATTTCAATTAAAGGGCCCAACGGTTTCAGACTCAAACGGATCGCTAGCCAGTTTATTATGTACTGTGAATCATGCACAACACACTGTAATAACTATGGTAACCCGACGGTGGGTGCAAGGTAATCTGACGCTTGCCCATGTGTTAACCCCCTTGGTTTCCCCATTAACAAGATAAATATTGATCTAATGCACAATGCAGGAAAAAAACACAAAATAAACTAGCATGGAGCAGCGTCAACATTTAACCTACTTTCCATATACTGCAATGTGGTCACCCACGCAGAATGCTGATGCAGAACCAAGTGGAAGGGGAACATGGTTTGTAAGTTTGTTTCAAACCCCATCAGAGAAATCCATGAACTCTCCGCTTGTGAGTCGTTGATTGTTTTTGCCAATTCCACCTGGGAAAAGTTGATCAACTTGGTTGGAAAACTAAAGACATGTGTGGACTAATTTTACCGAAGGAATAAATGCGTGAACGAAGCTGTGTAGCTGCAAAGTCAGCTCTAGAAATTTTTAAGTTTTGTCCAATCTCCCAGTGAAATCTTTTATTTAAGTGAAGTATGTCAACAAGATTAGAAGCTGTAAAACAAACCAGTTAAAATAACAAGTTGTTGTCCATACGAATAACTTAAAGGGTAAACCTGAAAAGCTGCAGGTTGAAAACCGGTCATTAGCTCGTTCTTTCTGTTCTTGAAAGGGGCGTCAAAATCATTTCAACACTGTGTAATGCCTCTAGTAAACGACATTGGAAACGAGGTAATCTGACGATGACCTGTGTAACGCCATCTGGTGGATTCTTTCATAGTGTGATAAAAAAAACGAGAAAATAAATTAAATAAGGGTCTCATAATAAAAATACCTCTTTTAATGCTGGACGATCCATGGCGATAAAGGTAACCTCCCATGATGTATATATGATCTGTAAAACAGTGGTCAACTAATATGCATTGATCTAAGTACTAAAGTGAATTCCCTACCTCCAACAGCCACAACAGAAGCACCAGTTCGCCATGGAGTGGAGCATTCTACCACTTCGATAAATTGTTTGGACTTAATGTTAAACTTATACATTTTG
The DNA here is from genome assembly GCA_000149265.1 of Ciona savignyi. Taxonomy (NCBI): domain Eukaryota; kingdom Metazoa; phylum Chordata; class Ascidiacea; order Phlebobranchia; family Cionidae; genus Ciona; species Ciona savignyi. Next base: position 442,860 of record CH002494.1, read on the forward strand.
TAAGTTGTTTCTGTCCGTGATTCGCCATACCTAGATGTCTGAGTTGTACCGATTCCAAAAAGATAAATTGATGGAACGGCAACTAAATCTGAACAAAAATGTTAACAACACTTTAACAGTTATTCTGTAATGTTGAAAATATATCTTGGGTGCATACGGTCATAAATAGCTCTGTGCCAACTCAACTCCTTATATACACAAGTTATCACAAAGATCACACATCGCCACCACTGGATTATGATTGGCTATATAGCTACGTGTAGCGGTAAGCCGCCAATGAACAAGACACTCAGTGGACAATATCTAAATCCAGTGAAATAATGGGTAGTACTGAATCTGAACAAACCGTTTATACCTATTCATTACACCGCAAGATATAAGTCACTCGATGGTCGGTGAGGTATTCTTGAGGTTAAATCTGTTTTGGTCCGATTACTTGCGCCACCCACTGAAGCTATTGTAATGTATTGTATACGATTAAGCCTTTTCTTTAGTTGTAGTAGAATCCACTGCGTCTTAATCAGAGATATAACTAACCCAGCTAATAATAATTAAATGTAATTTTATAATGTTTTATGTATAATTTTATCTACATTTAAATCTACCAACCAATATAGACCATATACTGGCATTCAAAATCATCTGGCAGTTCAGCGATTGTTTTCCATGTTTTTCCATTGTAACAATAGAGGTCAGAGTAGTCGCAGACGTAACCATTGTTACCGTGAACACAGGAAGATGAAATAGAAGAAAACTTACTTCTGACCTGCAAAACAATTTTCAATTTTGTTTCAGTTTTCATAGCTTTATTAAAATATGGTTAAAACAGACAGTAACTACACTTGGTATGACAATTTCAAATAAAAACAGATATGTCCCAATATTAAAAATTAACATTAATTGCAGCAGATATATAAGCATTTTAAATTAATATTAGCAAAATGGAACCTGGAAAAACTTATAATCGTGTAAAATGTTTTGCATCAAAAATTTATACCTTGCGGAGTTGAAATTTGTTTTCTGATGGATGGATATCAATATGGTTATATGCCCCATGTGCAATAAACCCTATGCTGGAATCTGTTAAAAAGAAAATCAATAATTAAATAAAGAAAATGTTACATTGATTAATTTTCCTACCTGGAAGTAATCCCTTTCTTGGATTGGCCTCAATATTAGTTTTACTTCCAGCCAAAAAGTAATGTTGCATTATCTTTTCATAACAGCTTCGAAATTCATAAAGAAATTCCTACAAATTGTGGTTTAAAAGCACAAAGACTGGAGTCAACAAAATTTTAAACCGATATGAAATAGTTTAAACAGAAAATATAATGCATGGCTTAGCAAATAAAATAGCACTAAAAAGTGCCTCACACTAAAGGTAAATACCTAAACACCCACCTAACACAGAAACTGGTGTAAAATTTTTATTATCATTATCAAATGTATGATCGCCGTCAATTTGCTCCAAAAATCAAAATTGAGCTTTGTAAGTAAGATTGCAAGTCGTTAGTTCAATAGATTGGAGGTCTTTAGTTCAATAGCAAAAACTTTTTTTAAGTTGCAAAAAATGATTTTAGTGAATATTCTTACCTCTTTCCTGATAACGTTTTCAATGTATTTGAGTGGCAGCTCAGACAAACGTATATGTCGAAATAGGTTTGGAAAACATTTCTTCCTCGAATCCAGATCATGTTTTAGCCAACGCATCAAAGCTGCATACACTTTTTCCTCGTTTAGTACAACCACCTCCTGTGAAGACAGAACGATTTCCAAATCTTGAAAATCCAAATTCACAAAGCCTTCTTGCTGGGCAGCTTCATCAAAGTGACTCAGTAAATATTTCTTTGCAGCATTTTCCAAGTCATCCATTACATGTAACTTCCCGATTTGAAAGAAGTGAAGACAGTTTTGTGTACTCAAAACTTGCACCACATAATCAGTAGCTAGATCCAACAAGTCTAGTAGTAAAGTCAATTGATTTGTTATCATTTATGTGTATAATACGGTAATATATCTAATACGGTAATATATATGGTAGCATGCAATATATCTCTGGTAAATATTGTAGAGAAAGAATAGGCACATTGAAGATTTTATCTCATTCTAGCATAGCGGCTGTTTAGAATTTGTGTGCTCCAACAAAAAAACATAACATGTCGCTAGCTAGTCGGTTATGTCCTTGGGCAAGGCACTTTACGGACATTGCCTGAACCCAGCGGATTAATTGGTTCTACCAAATTGAAGGAACGTGTCTATCATATACAACACACTTCAATAGCTCCGGTAACCCGACGTTGGGCGCGAGGTGATCTGAAGATTGCCCGTGTGTTAACCCCCTTGGTTTTCTCATTCACGGGGATAAACATGAATATCCTATCCAATGATATAGAATATGAAACTTCGCTAAACCAATAGTCCTGTTGTTTTTTTCTCGATTGGACCAACATATTAGTCTGGTGGTTTAGTGCATTGGCTTTCAGCCGAAGGGTTGCAGGTTCGAAACTGGTTGCTAGCTAGTCGTTTGGTTCTTTGGGAAAGGAACTTAACTGACAACTCAGCGGATTAATTTTTTCTACCATACTAAAGGAAAGTGTGAAATATACACAACACAATGTAATAGCTCCTGTAACCTGTGGACAAGGTGATCTGACGATTGCCCATGTGTTAACCGCCGGTTTTCGCATTCACGGGGATAAACATGAATATCCCTATCCCACACTCGGTAAGTAATTTAATAAACTATCAAAATCACCTTGTATTTGCATCAGTGCAGCAGATTTAATTATCTCTTCGATGTTTTTAAGTGAAAACTCAATCTTTCCAGAATAAAGAAAGTCTAAAATCCACTTCATGCAATCTTCAGAAACATCTTTTCATTACAGTTTGCTTTTCAAATGCTTCTTTCATCTATTTAAAGTTTGATTTTTAACTTATTAATATTTAACGCAGCCGCATTCGCTGTTTTAATATATTTTTCGCATTTGAATGATGTGTTTTAACGACTGTTCGTTTTGCCGTCTTTTTCTGTCCCTCTTTCTATGATTTGCTTTATTTTCTGCTATTAATTACAAGTGCAAAAGCTGAATAAACCAAACCCCAGTATAAAGAAGAGAAAATACGTATTTAAGCACTAAGTACAAACTGTGGGGTTACCCAAAAGCTATTGTAGTGTATTTTATTTGATTAAGATATTATTTTGTTTTGGTGGAATCGATTAAGCTTAGTATTTTAGAGTTTGTCTTTTTTTACATATTTTAATTGGCAAACACAATGGTTAATATCACAAAGGAAATGGTAGGTTTAATGCCCAATAATTCAGCGGGTTTGAACAATATCAAATAAGTGTGTTAACATAAAACGCAACTCATAAGCTTACAACTAATGCACAAAACTCTAAATGTCTTAGACATTCAGTTGGACTGTTCCTTAAAGGTCTGGGAATCTTTATTCAAGTTAACAAATATTTAGTCTGACCATTTAGTCTGGTGGTTTAGCGTGACGCCTTTCAACCGAAGTGATTGAAGGTTCGAAACACGTTTTCTAGCTAGTCGGCTGTGTCCTTGGTCAAGGCAATTAACAGACATTGCCTGAACTCAGTCAATTAATGGGTTCTACCAAATTAAAGGAACGTGTGAATCATTTCCTATCCTACCTGTCCTTTAATTCTCCATTAAGTTAACTTGTAGTAAATACTCCACCCACCTTTGAGGTAAACATGACATTGAAGTATTCGCTTCTGGCTGCAAGTTTATTCTGATGAACTGGAAACTCTTTGTCACCGACGTGTATTGTGAAGTCACAGTACACCTTATTTGTGCGTTGTCTGTGAGTAAGAATCGGTGAGTGAAACGATCGTGTGACCGAATTTTTATCACAATTTATATACTGTTCTAAGGTGACATGCGCATCATGGGTTCAACTTAGCCAAATGATTGGGTTGGTTCAAAATTCCAAATAAACCTAATCGCCGTTCAACCGGTTTGGTGTTTATTTTTTCATTCTATTAATTTCTGTTTAACAAATTATATAGAGGATGACAGGCTGAAAAATCTGCTAGCCAAAAATTTTAAGTTTTGCTTTGTAGATTGATGAATATGATTGAGTTATTCCACCTAGCAGGTGTAAAATCCCCTTTAATGGAATTATCGAGGTTACCCTCTAACTCACGTTACTGAAACTATACAGTGTGCTGAACATTATATACTTTGCTACTTTTTTCGTTTAAACACACATTAGTCCTTTAAGTGCATTTGCCAAAGACATAACTGACTAGCTAACGATCAGTTTTGATCCGACAATTTTTTGGCTCAATGACGACACACTAACCCGCGGTAATATATTTGGTCAAACAACGACTTTTAATGTGTTTATAAACTAAAATTCAATAATTCAGGTCCATGAAATAAAACAATTGTTGTAGCTATTGCTATGCCAAGTGATTTTAATAGCTAGTAACAAAATCAGATTATAAACATACTTTTGCGACATACGATTAATTTCCACACAGACACTTAAAACTTGTACTTTCCGATGCTTTGTAAACATAGTTAGTCAATATTACTTTACCTGTTTAAATGTTCCATTAGCTGCCGTGGGTATGTATTGGATTCCATCATTTTTGCTGATTCATCTTTTTCTTCTTCGATTTCAGATACTGGAACCACTGGAGCAAGATCATCAGGACGTATTGACTGCTCCGCCATTGCGGAAGGTAATAGATCTTAACTTTGCTGAAATGAGCTAGGCCTACACAGCGCCAAATAATTCTCCTGGTTCACTTATGGCTGTGTAAGTTTAACCTATACGTTAAAGTTTAACCTATACGTTAAAGTTTAACCTATACGTTAAAGTTTAACCTATACGTTAAAGTTTAACCCATTCAATGTTTAAACTAAACTTCTGACCTACGCTTCGGAAAAAATAAAACTTAATGTACCTTCTTTATATGAAAATGTAATTTACAGCTCGTATCCAAGAATAATTATTTAACGTAATAAAATTCAATAATTTATATATGATTTTAGTTTCAAACGTAGTAATGGTAAAAATATGGTTTTAATAATAATACAATAAATAAATTATTTACCGGTAATTAATAATACTTATTTTGGGTACAATTTGTAAAATTATCTTCTTACAAGGAATGTGGCACAATAAGTAGTTTCCACTGTTTATTTTACATTGGGGATTCCCCTTGGACAAAAATCTAGTTTCGTTATGTTAACGCGCTTTGGCGCTACCTACCGGAGGGCTTTGCTGAACATTCAACTGAATTTACTTCATATAAAAATCAGTAACATGTTGAAATTATCTAGGTTACCCGATAATTTCAAGTGTGACCTCGAAGATCGGATTTGCTAGCGTTATTAGCAAGAGTGACATATACATCTTTATGTGTGTGTGATCAAAACCAGTCGCTTGCTGTACAACTGCGTCCTTTAAAAAAACATAGCGTTTGTATAGAAGGTGTTAGAATAGTAAATGATTTTCATGTTCAACTCCATATAAAGGCACCGGTATCCCGACAGTGGGCAGGTGGTTCTTTGACTTATGCCCGTGTCTTAACAGCACTTGCCTTTTCAACTTGGTGAATATCCAACCCTTGCGTTTTTTAATGTCTTATTTTTTCGGGTTTAACGGCCCGTTAGCTACAGTGATGTTTTATGTAAATAGTTTTTGACGATTTGAAAAATTGTGTTAGCACAACTATAGAATTTTCATTCAGCATGTGACGTGGTGGGTAACTTCCGCTATTGCAGTTCAGGTTGTGAAGAAACTGCAGGTGGGGCGTGTTGTGAATAAGAATATCATTACATGTATAAGTCGGGTTAACCATTCGGCCACACGACCATACAATAATTGATGTTTTTGCCGGGCTAGGTTTCGAGTCCAAGATATCGTTGATAAAACCGTTTTTGTTTATGTAAAGCGGTATATATATCGGTACCGTTAACCATTCTGCCACACTACCGTACGTTAAGATCACATTTTACTTCATTGAAATAACAAATGTATGATCGTACGTTACCTTAAGCGTGTAAGGTTTAACGCTTATTGCATATGTAGTGGTATGACGCAATAAAACGCTTTGAGTTTCCAACAAAAACATTTCAACACCTTTAATAACAATACAGCGTTTGAGCATACAGTTCCCTGTTTAGTCGTGTATTGTTCCTGCGGTTATTAGCTTGGTGGTGCGCTTAGGCTATGTCAGTGCGTATTATGGCCGGATTCCTCTGGGATGTAAGGACATTTCGAGCTCACGTTTTAACTAATCGCGCAAACACGCTCGGTCATACACAACACAAGACACGGGATTATGTCTTAAGCCTTGGTCGCAAAGGTAATGTTACTGCATCGCTGCAGTAGTTTTTATGGTTCAGTGATTTTTATGGTTGGTTGATTTTGTTACATTTTATTTCTATGAGTGTCCTTGGCGAATTTACGTTTTGATTTGTATAGTCCTTTTTGGGTACGACGGCTGCGAGGAGGCAGTAATTTATTTAGTAAATGGTAAATAGTCGAAAGAAGTTACGGACGTGCAATTGTTAAGGTATTATTTTGTTATGATTTTTCCTTTTTATAATGTCTCGCACTAATTTATGTTTCTTTTAGTTACCGCTAAAACAACTAATAAAGGAATTGGAAATAGCGCGTCAACTTCATTGCGTGGCACCGTAACAGTAACTTAACAACGGCGTCGGCGTTGATTGACCTCAATAGTGATTAAGACCCGGTAAAAACCAAAATAAAGGCATGAGTGAAGCCAATGACGACAAAATTGAACTGATGAAGATTAATGAAACGCATGTGACAGTGCGTCGACATTCAAAGCTGGAAAAAAACCTAAGGACTGCAGAAGCCAAGTTTATTTATGAAATAGAAAAGGTACAAGAATCTGTAATTGTGTCGGATGGAAGCTGGGTACCAAGAAGAGACACACAGATTGTGCATCAGCGCTATGCGACGGAGACTAACACAAAATTGGACACACGGAAAAACAAAGAATGGAAAATGAAAGAAATCGGTTCATCTCGACTGTCTGAATTTGTCGAACCACCGTTTACTGACAAAGGAAGCATGACCGATGCTAAATGTCCACAACCCTTAACACCATGCCACAACCAAACATTACAGAAGAGTACTGCGCCTTTAAGCCCCCAAAGAGCTTTTAAAAGGGACGATTTGTACATGAACCGACGGTGTAGCAAGGTAGAGTACCGAACAAATGAATTCAAGGCTCGCAGCAGAAAAAAGTTCTTGCTTACTTTGAAACCACCAAAGAAATGGCAAGATGAGCACAAGAACATAAAAGTGAGGGATGAGGTACAGGCGACACCGGGGACTCCCGAACGGGGAGCCAAGGTTGAAGGTCACGCACACCGCATAATAACATCGGAAATGAGATGGTTACATATGCAAAGAAACTTTTAGCTAATATCTTGTCTTTAAAAAAAAATCGGCACATTTTTGGAGAGCCATGTTACTGCATCGCTGCAGTAGTTTTTATGGTTCAGTGATTTTTATGGTTGGTTGATTTTGTTACATTTTATTTCTATGAGTGTCCTTGGCGAATTTACGTTTTGATTTGTATAGTCCTTTTTGGGTACGACGGCTGCGAGGAGGCAGTAATTTATTTAGTAAATGGTAAATAGTCGAAAGAAGTTACGGACGTGCAATTGTTAAGGTATTATTTTGTTATGATTTTTCCTTTTTATAATGTCTCGCACTAATTTATGTTTCTTTTAGTTACCGCTAAAACAACTAATAAAGGAATTGGAAATAGCGCGTCAACTTCATTGCGTGGCACCGTAACAGTAATGTAAACTGAAATTTGGCATATTTGCTTTCTGGCGAGAGCGGCTTGTTTGAGGAACACATACGTACTCGTTGACGAGCCAATATCGGCCATTGCTGCAAAGAATGGTCTGGATAAGCCGACACGGACCTAAGCTGCACAGGAAAGTGGTTAAAACGATGATATGTACGGGGATGTAGAACAGTGCTCCGCGACCTTTATACTCGAGGCATATTTAGAAACTTAATAAATTTGACAGCACATTGCATTCTATAAAAATAGTCTGATAACCGTAATGTTTAAATTTGCAAAAACTAAAATTATTTTTATTTGGTGAAAATTTAGTTTAAAAATATATATTATTCACACCTAGTATTGTCTTTGGCCACACTCGTTGCGAAGCACTGTTGTAGCCGAATAGTTAACGCGACCAGTGCATAGACCAATTCTACACAAATACGGCTTAAGTGACGAGCCCATTATGGGTTCAAAACCTAGCATGAAAATAAAAAATAAAAAAGATTACGACTTAAACAAACCATGAAGATTAATTGTAACGTTACATACCGAATCAACGAAGCAGCGAAAATTTTTATATATTAGAACACACAGCCCCGCAAAATAGTTAAATAACTTTTTGGAAATAATACACACATACACATGTCGAAATTTATGTCGCGGTAAACATTGCAAAATATTACATAATAACAACGCCAAAATAGCTCCGGTCTTTCAACTTTGGTCAGTAATGCGTGCTACAAAGCTCTACGTCGTACCATCTAGTAGAAAACGTGAGAATACCAACCATTCCAGCATTATTTATAATGCCAAGCGCGAAACCGAGTCATTAAACGCGCCTGACAAAACCAATATACATCGGCTTATGCGAAAACGCGTCTATGGCACCGATCCTGTTTATACTCTCGTTTATTGGAAACGGATGAAACCGCAGACGCGCCGATGGACGGATAGATAGCACAGCACGCCAAAGTGACAGCCCGTAGCCGGCTGGGTTTTTGTCTGCCGCCCTTTTTTCTGGTGGTGCGATATTGCGCCGGGTTACTTATTTGCAGAAGTATTTATGCAAAGGCGGTATTTAATTGTGCAAGCATCGTTTAAAAGGTAGTTATTAACTTTGTAAATATATGTGCAAGTTTATTCATTTTTGCAAAAGCATATAGGAAAATAGTTTTTTTTGTTTACGGAAATACATATTTATATATACAAAGGCGTTTATTTTAACTGTAAAATTTTTGTCAAAGTTTTTTTTTGATTTCAGTAAAAACTATGCAAAGATGTTAATTAGTTGTAAAAGTGCCATTACTTTATTTCATTGTAGAAGCATTTTGCAAAGTGTTTATTAACTCTGGACGTATAAGTAAAAAACGTCTTTAAACATGGGAATATATATGTCCAAGGCGTTTTTATACTGTGGTGGTATATAAGGGCCTTATTTAATTGTAAAAAAAAATATGTTTCCAAATCATATTTCAAGTTTTTAACCGTATATGCAAAAGTGCTTGTTAATTAGAGAAGAATATATATCCTGGAAACTAGTGGTATTCAAAGGGTCGTTTATTTAAACCATTTTAACGCTTTGGTGGTTACCAAGCTTGTCTTATATCCCAAGCCTAAGAATCGGTTTTGTTCATAAAAATCTTAAAGAGATCTAATTTTCGACACACGTTCTTTCCAAAGAGATTATAAACGTCGCATATGAAGGTCCTGCGATTGAAAACCGGCATTGTAAAAAACAGTATAAACGCCACCGATACATAAACAGAACTTTATATAAAAATACTAAATCTATACAAAAACGGTTCTAAAGACAAGCCGGTCATAAGTTCGAACCTTTTCCTGATAATAAAATAATCCTTCAACTGTTGCACTCTGTCAGTGTATTTTCATTTGCGGCCTGTTTTTTTCACTTAAGTGCGGCTTGTAGGAGTATAGCGATGATTGACAGCTACAATGTCGTGACGTAGTGTTGGACCAGCTCCTTTCGGTCTGCTGGGGTCAGTGATTCGCTCAAAAACTCTCTATCAGACCGTTAATAGTCGAAATTTACATTGTTTGTTTTTCGTCGTCTGAAATTGGTGCATGGAGAAAGTCTTGTGGGGGGAGTGGGCTGCCGGTTGGTTTTGTAGAGGAAAACTAAATGGAGGGAAGCCGGTAATAGGGAAAGAACACACTGAAATAAAGTTAAAGTTAGTTTTAAACATGGAGTTGGAGTTAGGTTTAGTTCTGGGGTTGAGATTAGTCATTAGTGTTTAGTGTTATATAGGATATTCATGTTTATCCCCGTGAATGGGAAAACCTAGGAGGTTATCACACGGGCAATCGTCAGATCACCTCGCGCCCACCGCCGGGTTACCGGAGCTATTGCAGTGTGTTGTATATGATAGACACGTTCTTTCAATTTGGTAGAACCAATTAATCCGCTTGGTTCAGGCAATGTCCGTAAAGTGCCTTGCCCAAGGACACAACCGACTAGCTAGCGACCAGTTTCGCACCTGCAACCTTTCGATTAAAAGATGACGCACTTAACCGCTAGACCACCGGCCGGACTTAAAAATTCGGTTTCCATAGTTTTAGTGGGCAGTTTCCCTCCTTCCCTGATTTTGCCCTGTTTTGTACGGTGATTCGTTCCTTTTATCATAGGTAAAATTAAATAGAGAAGTACGTGTGAAAACGAACGGAGAAAAACGTGCGAAAACGTACGGAGTAAAAACGTGCGAAAACGAACGATTTATAAACCATGCGATAATGAACGAATCAAAAATATTTTTTTTCATAATACCGTTTATTTGATCCATTTCTAGAATTTTAAACCTACAATTGTTTATTACAATGCTCCCGCGTTTTACCATTCACATAATAGACTTAAGTGTTGCGTACCGTACATTGTGCACGTGAGCGTACATATTTTATTACTCATAGAAATACAAAAAAACTGGCTTCGATGGCCACGTTCTAAGCAGGGATGGCTAAACGTATGTTAAATTCTGATACCGCAAATAACAGAATTTGTAATGTGCTTATTAATTAGTGTTTGGGACAGGGTTAAAATTAGTTTCCATAGTTTTAGTGAGCAGACAACAATAAAAAAATATCATAATCTTCATTTCAGTATGCGGTATACCCCCTTTCCTACTACCCTATTTCCCTTGTTTGAATTTTCTCCAATCTTTATTTTTTAATATTGTATTTGGCCTAAAAAGGATGTGGGTTAAAATTTGAGACGTTGAAACAAGTTGTGCCTTAAGCTCAACTCTAACACAAGCCTTGATTTCGTAATTTTTATTTTAGTGAGCAGTTTCCCTCCTTGTATAAGTGTTTGCCTCATTTTTACCGCTTTAACTTTCGAACCGCAACGAGGGCCGTTTTGTATAAGAGTCGGTATATGTATCGGCCGCGTTAACCGTTCGGCCACACGACCGTACAATTCCCTCCTCTTAGTTTTCCCTAAAACGACGCCATGGTCCACATTGACAACAAAGCCCTCGTTGTTAGTTCACGCTCGGGTGCTAACGTGCTATCTGGAATGTTCTAGTCTCAACCGCACCCCCGTGTATGTGTTATGTGTACGCTATCAGATATGCCTTTCAAGTGCGATGTGTGTGTACGTATGAGGGGAATACATAAAGGGAAAGAGGGAAGGAGGAAAACTACTCACTAAAATGAAGATCAAGGCGTTAGGGTTAGTGTTAGAGCTAGTGTTAAAGTTATTAATAGTTCTGGGGTTAAAATAATGTTTGAGGCAGGGTTAGAACTAGTTTAAATAGTTTTAATGATCAGTTTTCCTCCTTCCCTTCTTCCCTCTTTCCCTCCCTTAAGTGTTGCCCCTTATGAGTATGACTGTGGCATAATGAGGCATAGATGATCATGTTGCAAGAGCAAAGAGTATAAGGTTCGAAAATACGGTCATAATTGCTACCGAGGTGTCGGGTTAGTTAACTTGTTTTGTGTTTAGTACTGTGTGTAGTGAGTGGGTGGATTTCAATAAATTATCTGTGAATTGCAGTTGGTGTAAAGACATGATTATAACCGGCGCGCAAAAGGCGGTTTTTGCAAAACTGTCAATTTTCTTCAAAGTAAGAGGCGAAGTCACAAAATACGTAAATTCTTTCTTTGAGTTCGCATAAAGGGGCGAGAAATGCAACTCGATAACCGCGATATATTTAGGAGGAAAAGTAAAGGGAAGGAGGGGAAACTGCACACTAAAATAAATAATAGGGCATTGTATTTAGTTTTAAAATTGGGATTGGAGTTAGGATGAGTTCTGTGGTCTAGATTAGTGTTTAGAACAGGGTGAAAGTTGGTTTCAGTAGTTTAAGTGAGCAATTTCCATTCTTCCCTCCTTTCCCCCTTTTAGTGTTTTTCTATATCCAGCACTCGGTTGATTCCTCGCCTACTCCCGACTGTGTTGTTACTATTCGTTCATTCACCATGACCTAGCTCTTACGTCAGCGCTATATTTAGTCTTTGTCGATTGCGGTAGATCTCAACTTAGCCGCTTTCAAAAACAAGTCGACAAAGTGTAATTTTTAACTGAGCTCAGTTTCGAACTCGTAATGGGCTCGCTGCTAAGACCGTCTGTGTATATAATCCTGTATTTAAAACGGTTGCGCTAACCATATGGCCAGACGACCTTCAGGGCGTTCATTTATCAAATTTGTTGTTTTTGCATATTAAGATATACATTGTGTTGTCGTCCTGTCTTAGTGCACCATTTGGTCGCGGTTTTAAGAAGCGATGTGTATTATACATAGAAAATACTTTAGTTGATCCAAATACTGTAGTTGGTTTGTTGCATATCTTGTTACTACATATGGTCGTGGTCTTAAGTCGTTTTATGTATTGTATAACTGCCCTCTTTTATTATACATATGTTTATTTTTGTGTTTTTTTTATCTGGCCTTAGTTTCAAACGCGTGCTGAGCTCGTTGCTAAAACCGTTTTTGTATAAAATTCGGTATATGTATCGGTTGTGTTAACCATTCGGCCACACAACCCAGCACGTGTGTGTGTGATCGAAACCAGTAGCTTGCTATAAAACTGCGTCCTTTCAAAGCACATTGCGTTTGTTTCAAAAGTGTTATTATCGCAAACGATTTTCAATGTTCAGCTATTTGTAAAACCGGTAACCCGACTGCGGGCAGGTGGTATTTCGACTTATGCCCGGGTCTTAAGCTAACGCCCCCTGCCCTTTATAACTTGGTGAATAAAGACGGGTATCCAACCCTTGCGTTTTTTAATGTCTTAATCTGTCGGGTTTCATGGCCAGTTAGGTATAGTACTGTTTTAGGTAAATGCAGTTTTTGACGACTTGCGAAATTATATCTTAGCGCAACTAGAATTTTCTTTCAGCATGTGACGTGGTGGGTAACTTTCTCTATTGTTTTCCAGGGCGTGAAGAAACTGCGGGTGGGGCGTGTTGTGAAAAAGAAACTCCGGAAACGACGCAGAAACAAAAAGAACAGAAAGCGTGGCCGCAAAAACCGAAAAAAGGCTCTTGTGCGCTCCAAGCGATCCGCCGCGAGGTACGTGCAGAAGTTTAAATGGACTCGGGCGAAAAGGACGCACCTACCGGAAGGCTGGATTCGGCGACCAGGTCAGTCTAGCTCCCTCGGTGTCGAGTATGACTACGCTGTTATCGAACTGAAGAGGGCGCTAGGGAACCAGTCAATGAAGATGGGCATCAGTCCGGCTCGGGATAATTTACCAGGGAATCATCGGATCCACTTCACTGCTTTTGACCAGGGGAAAGCGAACGAGCTGCTGTACCGTTACTGTGCAGTGGAAGACCAGTCAAACGACATCATGTACCATTACTGTGACGCGCAGCGCGGTACGTCAGGCGCTGGGATATACGTCCGACTCTACGACCGCGAAACCCGAGTATGGGACCGTAGAGTGATCGGGATCTTCTCGGGTCATCAATGGGTGGATATGGGCGACGGACGACCGCCTAAGGAATACAACACAGCGGTGAGAATCACTCCGCGCAAGTTCGCACAGATCTGCTTCTGGACAACAGACGACGACAGCCAATGCAGAGGGAATTAAGCCAGCTTTTGCGGACGTGCTTGCGGCAACGGGCGAACATTTAACTGAACGCCACATTATATACATATCGGCGCTTTCAAGCATTTACACCACTTTCGTGCGCGCGCCGGGCTAGCTTAAACGAGGTGGACGAAACAGCATACTTTAGCTAAATTACAGCATACGTTATATATCTTTGAAAAAATAGGCGAGTTTTTTGTGTACGGGGTGCCAAGAGTCTTAAAAGGAGTTAGTTTTTTAAATTTTAGGCAACGCAAAGAAGTTTTACGTGCAAATTATCTACAAAACGCATGCGACCTGTCCCCGTTCATGTTATTAACAGCTCTGTGCATCTGTGTGTGGATTATCAACGTCATCGCTTTGTAAATCGTCCATTATTCCTGTTCATCCTTTTAGTAGCCAGGTCGTTGTCAGTATCAGGCCTTTCAGCATCATGTAAGAAGGCACGTAGCGAATGGTTCCCTTTATTTAATCGTGCTTTTCCTTATTCTTTCTTTAGCATATCTTATTTTGCATTGTTATGTTTTCTTGTACCTTTTTGTGTCATTTTGGATTTGTGATTAAGAATCTCCCAAAACAGGAACCCCGATTTAAAAGACTAGCTCGCTTTGCACCATACTTTTAACGTCTCATTCCCTGTCAGCAAGTTTTTGCTCCCACACAAAGCGGCATTTGGAGGTCACTTTTACCCACACATGTACCGCGCATATAAAGTATATGGATTTATTCTCGCTTATTTAAGTGAATACAAACGCGATGTTGTAACTGGTGATTTACAAAGACACAATATCATATTCGGAAGTGTTTGTTCAAGAATATTTCGGACAAAATTGAAGGTAATCGCCACAACATGTGGAAACTAATTTTAACCCCAATCAGAACCTTGAAAGGGCGCAAATTGTGTTGGTTAGTTTTTTCTCCTAAGATTGAACTTAATTCGCTTATTTGTTTAGAAAACCTAACCGAAGTCAGGTGCAGAAAAATATCTTAAGACTCATTGAAATGCTCCCCTCCACGGAATTCTTTAGTAAAAGGCGAAAGAATCATACGATGAAGAGAAGCCAGAGTGACTTAAACGGTTTTTAATGTGCATGGGTAAACTTTTCAAATCTTCCGATTGTGGCGCTTTATCAAGCTTGACATAAAACCATTCAAAGGGAATGGATGACCGGATAAAATAAGCTGGATGGATAAGCTACAAGATAAAGGCAGTCAAAACCGGGAAAGAAGTCGTTTCAGTTTTTTTATTATTTAAGTTAATACAGTTATAATTTTATGACAAATGGCTTGATTTGCAAATTCTACGCCTGTAAGACGGATGAAAGTGGAATTTAATTATAACTATAACTTATAGGATAATTTACTTTATGAAATCGCGAACATTATTATTTCATAATTATTGGTCACTTGGCCGGCTACCATGTTTTATTTCTTATCTTTGCGGTTACCATAATTTGAATTTACGTTTACTTTAACTTTGAAAATCTAAACCAGTCGCATTCAGTCTACAAGGTCGTAGTGTTAGCAACTCTATTTCGGATATTGATTTTTGATTCTATTTTTCAGTGGCAAAACAAATAAGTTTTATTAAACAAGTATATACTGCGTACTGAACAAAAGATTGTGTAAAAAGGGCTGTGAATATTCAGTAAGTGTATTGCATTATAATTCGCCTTTTTTCAATCGTATTCAAATTTATTATTGTTTACAGAAAACGTTACTAAACGGAACAATAAAAAGGGATTCAAAATAAAACGTCCTCGTCAATCCGTCAAGTATCAGTTAATGAAAATCTCTAAGCCAATCAAACAAAGACAGTACACAGGATAATATAGACGTTTGGCAATCTGGCGGCTATATTTGGTTTTTGAATACTCATTCAACTCAAGTGCAAAATCTAAAACCGAAACTTAAAGTGTTTTGTGAATTTGATGATGGCATCAACACAACCGGAAGCAAGTGCTGGACACCGGTCACCAATAATAACAAGGTCGGTGGCAAGCCGGAAAACGAACTTGGAATTGGAATTGCAATCGCACGATGGTATGTCCAGAAGAAGCACACACTCCTCGAGAAGCAAAGTAAGCTCATCCTCATTAACAAGCTCTTTACTGAGTATAAAAAGGAAACAAGCAATCTTGCAATCAAAATGTAAAACCCAAAAGGAAATAAACGAATTAGAAAGTCTACAAGTGAGAAAGCGCTTGGAATACGAAAGAAAGCGAGAAGAAGACGAACTGGCGTATAGACAAAAGAAACAAGAATTGGAACTCCAAGCAGAACTGGATCAAACCAATGCCGAATTGCAAGCAATGGAATCTAGTAAGATCTCACTTAAACTACCTGTACAAACTCTTTCACTCTCCGATAACCCAAAGGTTGGTGTCAATCAAAAATATGACAATGGTAATGCCTTAAATATTTTGAACGAAAAGCAACCTATCAACGAACAAAATAGACGCCCACCAATCTCTGAACAAGTAAACCCATGTCCTTCACCCAATGTATTCATAAATGCTATCTCTGGGCCCAGCAATCAAATTAGTACCCCAGTGATCAATTCTCAAAATAATTCCCCATTTTCCCTCAACCTTAGTCATGTTTCCCTGCCTCCCCAAGAACCCCCAGTCTTTGATGGAAATTCAGCAGATTATCAAGATTTTATCGATGCATTTGATACTCTAATATCTTACAACGTTAAGGAACCAAAACGCAAACTGTTTTTCTTATTGCAATATACAAAAGGTTCGGCCAACGCGTTGGTCAAGGGATGTCAACATATGCCTAATGATGTTGGCTACTTCAAGGCTCGGGATTTGCTGAAGGACACTTTCGGACAAAAATACCAAATTGCAAGAGCATGTCTTGATCCACTTGTTAACGGTCCACCAATTCATCTAAACGATAAGCATAGTTTAATCCAATTTTCCTCAAAACTTACTGCTTGTATGTGTACATTAAGTGGCATGAACTACCTACATAAAATGGATAACATGGACATAATTTTCAAAATAATTAAACGTCTTCCCAATAGCTGGCAGGGTGGATGGGAGCATGTGGCAGATGAACTCCTACATGGAAAGAAACAAGAAATAAGCATCCAAGACCTGGCCGGCTACATTTCCAGAAGAACAAGAGAAGCTACAAACTACATGTGTGATCGTGACCTCACAAACCAAACCAAAACTGTGCGCCAATACAATACAATCATGCCAAAGCAGAAGAGCTTTTCCTTCGCAATGCAAACTGCAACTACTCCGGTCGACAACGCATGTAAGTTGTGCAATGGGATTCACTTCTTAAACCAATGTTATAATTTTAGACGTATGGACTATGACTCTCGACATAAGTTTGTGTCGGAAAAAGGGTTGTGCTTCAGTTGTCTAAGCTCTGGTCACAAGGTTAAAGATTGTCATCGTAAGAATCCTTGTGCTAAACCTGATTGTGAAAAGCGACATACCACTTTGTTACACCCCTCAGACAATTCAACTGGCACTCGTAATGCATCTAACCAATCAACTATGCAAGAAGCAACGGTTCAAAACGGTTTTGTTAAATCCACTACCAGTATGTTTCTCAAGAATATAGGTGCATCCAATCTGTTGCCAATAGTACCAGTCAAGGTTCGTGCTAGAGGTTCCAACAAGGTCGTAATCACTCAAGCGTTTCTGGACAACGGAAGCACAAATTCATTCATAACAGATTCACTGATCAAAAGGCTGCAAGTAAGTGGCCCGGAAGTTAAAATCTGCACAACAACAATAAATAACCAATGTGAACCTAAGATGGTGCAAGTTATTAAAGGTCTGGAACTAATGGACTTTGATGAGACCAATTGTCTCGATTTAAACCCATTGTTTTCTAATCCTCAACTACCTATATCAATCAAAGAAATTCCGAAGCAAGAGGATGTTGATCAGTTCGATGAATTCCGAAACATTGTTATCCCCAAAACAGTTGGCGAAGTTGGCCTTCTAATAGGTAACGATAATGTTAGAGTTCTTCAACCACACCAAGTTGTTACAGCGCGTTCTGGTCACTACGCAGTCAAGACAGCTGTAGGCTGGATTGTAAATGCTCCGAGTAAAGTACTGCACAAACAAATAACTAAAAATTTTTGTACCAAGACTGATGTACCGGCAATGTGCACTCTGTGTAATGATGTAGTTGACTCTGTCACAAACGTAAAGAAAGAAACGTCCGTACAACAAAGACGCTTTCTAAAGCAAGTTGATGAATCAATTAGGCATGGTGATGATAGTCATTATGAAATCAAACTCCCCATCAAGAATCCTAATCTACATATGCCCATGAACAGAGAGCAAGCTGTTCAGCGAGCTGCTTACCTGAAAAACAAATTCAATCGTCAACCACTCTTCTTTCAAGACTACAAGGCTTTTGTAAATGACATGATAGCTGAAGGTTATGCTGAAAAGGTACCTGATCAAACTGGTCCTGTAGGTCGAACATGGTATGTACCGCACCATGGTGTGTATCATCCAGACAAGCCAAATAAAATACGTGTGGTGTTCGACTGCTCCGCTAAATATAAAGGAGTATGCCTTAATGACAATCTGTTGACCTAACTAATTCTTTGGTAGGAGTTTTACATCGTTTTCGTCGTGAAAAGGTGGCCGTAATGGGCGACATCAAGTCTATGTTCCACCAAGTGAGAGTGAGCGAGCCAGATCGCGATCTGTTCAGGTTTTTATGGTGGAAAGATGGAAACTTGCAAAATGAACTAGAGATATACAGAATGTCTGTATTTATATTTGGCACAATATGCTCACCGAGTTGTGCAAATTTCGCGCTGCGAAGAACCGCAGAGGATCACGAGCATCAATTTCCTTCTTTAGTCGCCGAGACAGTGAAGAACAGTTTCTATGTTGACGACTGTTTGACTTCATGCTCAACTGGGCAAGAAGCCATTGAGTTAGTTAAACATTTACGCGAACTTTTGGCAAATGGCGGTTTTCGAATTACCAAATGGATAAGCAACCACAGAGAGGTAATTATGTCTGTTCCCAAATCGGAGCGTGCAAATGAATTAAAGCACCTAGACATGATTTCCGACCAGCTACCAGTGGAAAGAGCATTAGGGCTCTATTGGAATGTTGAATCCGACAAACTGTGCTTTCGCACCAAAGTCAAGGACAAGCCTGCTACTCGCCGTGGCATTCTGTCGGTGCTGAACTCTATATATGATCCGCTTGGGTTTGGATCCGTAGTTCTACAACCAATGAAGGTTCTTTTACAGAAACTATGCAAACTACAGCTAGAATGGGATGATCCAATTCCTCCAAATGAAAAAGCGAAGTGGGATAAGTGGGTAACGGAGTTACCAAGCTTGTCTCAATTTCAAATACCAAGATGCTACAAGCCCCAGCATTTTAATGACGTGATTAATGTTCAACTTCATCATTTTTCAGATGCGTCAGAAGAGGCATATGGAACAGCAACTTACCTTCGTCTAACAAATGATGTTGGTAACGTTCATTGTTCTTTGGTATGTGGAAAAACTCGCCTGGTACCCATAAAACATTTGACAATTCCCAGATTGGAATTGTGTGCCGCAACAATTGCTGCTCGTTGCGATAAGTTATTACGAAAAGAGCTACAAATGACTGTCCATTCCTCGGTTTTTTGGACTGACAGTACCACGGTTTTTGAGATATCTTACAAATGAAACAAAATCCTTTCACACCTTTGTCGCAAATAGGGTGGAATTGATTAAAGATTGCTCTCAACCGGCTCAATGGAAATATGTACCAACACAACTCAATCCAGCAGATGATGCGTCTCGTGGCATGTCCGTTGATGCATTTTTAAAGTGCACGAGGTGGCAACGCGGACCTGAATTTTTATGGAAACCGAACTCTCAATGGCCCTCTCAACCGGATTTTCTAGAGCTATCTGACTCTGATTCAGAAGTCAAGCCAATAACAAATTCTTGTTTTGCCAGTTCAATAGAGATGTGCTTCATGGAAAAAATTACGAACAAATACTCTAGCTGGCTTCGAACAAAAAGAGTGCTTGCTTGGATTCTTCGTTATAAGCGGGTACTGAAGACACCTGTCAAGTTCAATACCAGGAAAATTGTGCCGCTAGATGTTGACGAAGTACAAGAAGCCCAACAGGTTATTCTAAAATATGTGCAATCTAAATATTTTTTAGAAGAGATCGAAGCTCTTTCTCGTAATAAACCTGTAAACAAATCAAGTTCTCTCTACAAGCTCAATCCGTTTTTAAAAGATGGACTTTTGAGAATCGGAGGACGACTTGATCAGAGTGCGCTGCCTTATGGTACCAAACATCCGGTTTTGATCCCAAGGGAATCGCACATTGCTCAACTAATTATACAGCAAATCCACAATGACTGTGGACACTCTGGAAGGGAACATGTACTTGCGGCACTCAGAGAGCAGTTTTGGATAACAAAGGCGAACTCAACAGTTCGCAAAGTACTTTCTGACTGTATTAGTTGCAGGAAAAGACATGCAAATCCTGGTACCCAAAAGATGGCTGACCTACCACAAGATAGATTGACACCAAATCTACCACCTTTTTCATATGTTGGTGTGGATTTGTTCGGCCCATTTCTCGTTCGAAAAGGAAGAAGTGATCTGAAAAGGTATGGCGTTCTCTTTACCTGCCTAACCATAAGAGCAGTCCACATCGAAGTGGCCTGCAGTTTGGAAACCAGCTCTTTTCTCCAAGCACTAAGGAGAATTATTGCTCGAAGGGGCCAGGTTCTGGAAATGAGATCTGACAACGGCACAAATCTTGTTGGTGGAGAACGCGAGCTAAGAGAATCAATTGAACAATGGAATCAAAGTCAAATAAGTGACTTCCTAATGCAAAAACAAATAAAGTGGGTTTTCAACCAACCTACGGCCTCTCATCATGGTGGCATATGGGAGAGGCAAATAAGAACAGTACGGAAAGTACTGGGAGCTGTTTGTAAAGAACAGCGAATGGACGACGAAACCCTAACAACGCTCATGTGCGAGGTAGAGGCAATAATCAATAGTAGACCTCTAACAACCGTATCCGATGACCCTGGAGACTTGGAGCCTTTAACCCCAAATCAATTGTTACAATTAAAAGTGCAACATCACTTTCCTCCAGGATTATTCAATGAAAGGGACACATATTCGAGGAAACGATGGCGTCAGGTTCAACATCTGGCAAATGTATTCTGGTCCAGATGGACAAGAGAGTACCTACCCCTCCTCCAAAAGAGACAAAAATGGACAAATGAATCGCGCAATTTCGCAGTGGGTGACATTGTATTGATTGTAAATCAAAACGCGCCTCGCAATACCTGGGTCTTAGGCCGGGTAATTAAAACTTACCCTGATAGAAATGGTTTTGTCCGCAGTGTCCAAGTACAAACACAGCGTTCGGTCTTGGACCGCCCAATTTCTAAGCTGTGCCTGCTTAGTGCAGTTAATGCGTCATAAATTGTGTGGTGTGGTATCACTTTTTTCATTGCAACTTTTCTTTCTTTGTTATTTGTAACCGAAGTGTTAAGCGATCTCAAATGATTTCTAGAACTTTTATCGCTTAAAGGGGCCGGGATGAAATCGCGAACATTATTATTTCATAATTATTGGTCACTTGGCCGGCTACCATGTTTTATTTCTTATCTTTGCGGTTACCATAATTTGAATTTACGTTTACTTTAACTTTGAAAATCTAAACCAGTCGCATTCAGTCTACAAGGTCGTAGTGTTAGCAACTCTATTTCGGATATTGATTTTTGATTCTATTTTTCAGTGGCAAAACAAATAAGTTTTATTAAACAAGTATATACTGCGTACTGAACAAAAGATTGTGTAAAAAGGGCTGTGAATATTCAGTAAGTGTATTGCATTATAATTCGCCTTTTTTCAATCGTATTCAAATTTATTATTGTTTACAGAAAACGTTACTAAACGGAACAATAAAAAGGGATTCAAAATAAAACGTCCTCGTCAATCCGTCAAGTATCAGTTAATGAAAATCTCTAAGCCAATCAAACAAAGACAGTACACAGGATAATATAGACGTTTGGCAATCTGGCGGCTATACTTTAGTTCATCACGGTGAATGGGAAAACAGAAAGGGTGTTAACACACGGACAAACGTCAGATTACCTCACACCCACATTCGGGTTATCAAAGCTTTTACAGTGTGTGGTAAAAAAATATACATTTTTAAGTTGTAAACCTTTAATTAACTTGTTTAGATAATATGAGAAGCGCCTTGTCACAAGACAAATCGACTAGCAAGCAACCAATTTTTAACCTTAAACCCGTTTCGCGGAAATTCCTACTTAATATTTCAGGATCTATACTTACAAGCTAAATCACTCAAAATTTGATTTTCAATTGATATCTACTTCGGGAATGTCCCCTGGATTTTCCCATGAAGTTTGAAATATTCCAGTTCATGTAGTTTCAATACAAACAAGCTCTATGGATATTGTAGGACTACCCTATTTAGCTGCATCTACGTACTTTGCACACTGCTAATACAGAATATTGTTATTTCGTACCGTGCGTTTTACGAGGTTGTATGGAATTATGATGTAACAGAGCGTTTTCCTTATCAATTTTATCTAGCCTACCAGTCTTCCAAGTCGGGCGTTTAACTGAGAAGAACCCTTTACTAAGCTCTATCAGCGTACTAATTTCACAACAGACAAAACAAGTCTTTTGATTAAAATAAGTTTACTACGTGTAACATCTATATCGTATGTTCAGTTAGTTTGATGTTGTTTGAGCGACATTCATTGTGTGCCCCTGATGATAGACCTGTAAATCCCAAACATTACATTACAAGGTTGTTGTGACGTCACAAACTCGCCTTATTTATATACTGATTGTTTCATCGTTTTTCCTTTTTGAATGAGCAGTTAAAAAAGTACTGTATTGCTTAAAAAGCTTATTGAAATTGACTTTCTTAATTATACCGATATATACCTGCAACTAGAATTAGTTGGTAAGTTTTTTATCACCTTTATTGAGCACTAATTTTCTTTATTTCCTCCATCCTATTTCAGTTGTTAAGTTTTTTGACCCCCCTATTTAGCATTAATTTAATGACGCCATTTTGGATTGTATTTTTTTTCATTTATAGAAAACCGCAAATTGAAGACAAAGAAGAAAATGTGCTCGTTTAAACTTTATAAGACGTTTAGACATTCGCATTGGGAAATTCCAACGCATCAATAGTGTGGCGTTTCTCGGCGGAAGTGCAGGTCACCCACGCAGAAGAATATACAATACGTATTATTGGTGAAGAAAGGCACAAGCTAAAACTTAAGCAAAAACATTAGAGTGAAATTAAGAATGTAGTAAAAAAACTGGTATTTACAGCAAGCTTAAACGGTACCTCAGTCAAATCTAGAATATTTAGATTGATCCTAAATCAAGTGTGATCACACGGGCAATAGTCAGTTTACTTTACGAACACTTACAAGTTAGTTTAACAATGAAAATAAAAACAATAATGGAACATTGTGAATAATAGTAGCACGTATCTATCCGATGCAAAGAAAAAATTGAACAAAGCTGGTAGTATTGCAAAAATGCTTCAAAGGATTATAATTTAATTATATATCACTTACGCCTAATATTGATGACTTGTTTTTTATATGATAGATGCCAAATGGAAAAAAAGGATGAATTATCCATATTATGCTAATAATGACTACTATAAAATAATACTTGATTTTTACAAATATATCAAAGATCATCAACATATTATCAAGGTTATGTCTGGAAAGTAACATGCGAAAAATCTCAGCTTAATCACACAATTTCTTATGCCAATATAAAATAGGAATTAGACAGAAACACACATAAAGGAATGGATTTTTATGTAGAGATTTGCCTAGAAATCCACCTTTTTCTAAATCTGGTGCTTGTAAAAGTCAGGAAATGTTCAAGTATCTTGATTAGCCTTTTCCAGCACCAACCATTCTTTATTAAAGGAGTTAAGTAGAAAGATTTTCTCCAGGTTTTCTCTCCTATTTTTAATAATTATTTATTTTGTATAGGGCAGGTTTTAAACACATGATGAACTTGTAATCCTGTTCTTTTTATATAGAAATTCATAATTAAATAAGTCTTGTAAACTATTTACTCACACACCGTTGGATTTACTTCTCATACGCAAGCCGTCTATATATTTTTATGCGCAAGTTTTCCATTCATTTATGCATTATATCAATATTTTATTTGAAGAGTCGAAAGGTTGCGGGTTCGAAAATTGGTCGTACCATATCAGTATTCCAACATTTGACCTTAAAGACCTAATGCACAATTCAGAAAAAAACAAAAAAATAACCCTTTTATTTTAAGTATTGACAGTGACTTAAGAAATTGGGTTTTATAAACTGGCTTGGAGCAATGTGTTCTATTAGATGGCATAGGGCAATGTGTCTTATGAAGTGACTTAAAGTGAATTATCCTGCAATATTGCCTTGAGCAACCTAAACATTTAACCCACTTTCCATATACTGCAATGTGGTCACCCACGCAAAATGCTGATGCAGAACCAAGTGGAAGGGGAACATCGTTTGTAAGTTTGTTCCAAACCCCATCAGAGAGATCCATGAACTCTCCGCTTGTGAGTCGTTCATTGTTTTTGCCAAATCCACCTTGGAAAGGTTGATCAACTTAGTTGTAAAACTAAAATCATGTGTAGAACTATTTTACCAAAGGAATAAATGCGGGAACGAAGCTGTGCAGCTGCAAAGTCAGCTCTAGGAATTTTTAAGTTTTGTCCAATCTCCCAGTGAAATCTTTTATTTAAGTAAAGTATGTCAACAAGATCAGAAGCTGTAAAATAAACCGGTTAAAAAGAACTAGAAAGTTGTTAATATAAATAACTTGGTGGGTTAATTGTGCAGCCTTCAACCTTAAAGTTTGCAGGTTGGAAACCAGTTGCTAGCTGGTCCATTAATTGTTTTCTTGTAAGAAAAGTCTCCTTCATTTCAAGACAAGGCAATACCTCCAGTAAACGACATTGGTTACGAGGTAATCTGACTTTGACCTGTGTAATAACACCCTGTGTTTTCTCGTTGTGATAAAATAAAACAAGAAAATAAATTAAAGAAATGTCTCTTAATAAATATACCTGTTTTTATGTCCGACGATCCATGGCGATAAAGGTAACCTCACATGATGTATATCTTATCTGTAAAACATTGGTTAACTAATGTGTATTAATCAACAAGAATTATAGTAAATTCCCTACCTCCAACAGCCACAACAGAAGCACCAGTTCGCCACGGCGTGGAACATGTTACCACTTCGTTAAATTGTTTGGACTTAATGTTAAACTTATAAATTTGGTAAGTTGCTCCTGTCCGTGGTTTGCTTTTCCCTTGTGACGAAAAAGAATGCTGAGTTGCAAAGAATGCCCCAAAAAGATAGATTGATTTGTCTCCAGCGAAATCTGAAAAAAAAATTACACTTTAACAGTTAAATCTATAATGTTGCTTAAGCCCTTATACACAAGATATCACAAAACCAACTCAACCCCTTATACACAAGATATAACACAGAGCATACACCACAACCACTGGGCCTTGCAGTGGTAAGCCGGCAATGAACAAAGACACTTAGTGGACATTGCCTGAAGCCATTGAAATAATCGGTTGTTCTAAAACTGAACAAAACGTCTATTATACCTATTTAATACAAAGCAAAATATTGGTTACTTGATGGTGGGTGAGGTATACTTAAGGTAATCTGTTTTTATCCGATTCATTGTGCCACCACTAAAGCTATTGTAATGTATTGAATATGATTAAGGCTTTGTTTTAGTTTTAGTAGAATCAACTAATCCACTGCCTTATAACTACAGACACAACTGACCAGCTAATAATAAATAAATAAATGTAATTTAACAATGTGTAATTGTATCTAAATTGTATTTAAATCTACCAACCAATATAGACCGTATACTGGCATTGGAAGTTCGTTGGCAGTTGAGCAAATGTTCCCAATGTTTTTCCATTGTAACAATAGAGGGTAGAGCGATCGCAAAAGTAACCATTGGTACCGTGAATACAGGAAGATATAATAGAAGAACCACAATTAAAATTGACCTGCAAAACAATTTTCAATTTTGTTTCAGTTTTCCCAGCTTTATTAAAATATTGTTACAACAGACAGTAACTACACATGGTATGACAATTTCATATAAAAAAACAGATATGTCCATTAAACCCAACATTAAAAAATAACATTAATTGCCGCAGATTTTTGGACATTTTAAATTAATACTAGCAAAATGGAACATGGAAAAACTTATAATTATGTAAAATGTTTTGCATCAAATATTTATACCTTGCGGAGTTAAAATTTGTTTTCTGATGGATTGATATCAATGTGATTATATGCCCCATATGCAATAAACCCAGTGTTTGCATCTGTTAAAATAGAATCAATAATTATATAAAGAAAATGTTACATTTATTAATTTTCCTACCTGGAAGTAATCCCTTTCGTGGGTTGGCCTCAATATTAGTTTTACTCCCAACCAAATAGTAATGTTGCATTATCGTATCATAACAGCTTCGAAATTCATAAAGAAAGTTCTGTAAAGTGTGGTTAATAAGCAGAAAGATTGGAGTCGAAATAAACAAAATTTAAAAGGGATAGGAAATAGTTTAAACAGAAAATATAATACATGGTTTAACAAATAAAATAGAACTAGGAAAGTACCTCAAACTAAAGATAAATACCTAAACATCAACATCATACACAGCTTATTATCATTATCAAATGTATATCTTCGCTGTCAACTTGCTTCAAAAAATAAAAATTGAGCTTTGTAAGATTGGAAGTCTTTGGTTTACACAGCTTTACGGCAGCTATTTAAACAAAGTATTCTTACTGAATAAACCTATTGTGCACATGCGGTGTAATCCAAAATTCATCTTCAATAACGGCCAGTTTTAAAGCCGCAGAAAAAGAATTGTATTAAAAAGCCTTCCTACCTCTTTCCTTATAACATCTTCAATGTATTTGAGTGTCAGCGCAGACAAACGTATATGTTGAAACAGAGTTGGGAAACATTTCTTCCGTGAATCAAGATCATGTTTCAGCCAACGCATCAAAGCTTCAAAAACTGTTTCCTCGTTTATTACAACCACCTCTTGTGAAGAAAGGAACATTTCCAAATCTTGGAAATCCAAATCCACAAACCAGTCTTGCTGGGCAGCTTTACCGAAGTGACTCAGTAAATATTTCTTTGCAGCATTTGCCAAGTCATCCATAAGATGTAACTTCCCCGATTTGAAAGAAGGGAAAACAGTTTTGTGGACTCAAAACTTGCATCACATACTCTGTAGCTAAATCCAGAAATTCTAGAAGTAAAATCATGCTATCATAGCGGCTCTTTAGAACTTGTGTGCTCCAACACACAAACCATAATGTTGACTATAACAAAAACTTCGCTAAGCCAATATTCTTGAAATCGCTAACATCTTTAATTTCCAGTGGCTGGTTTCGATCCCAATTTATCCAACAGATCATTCCTGGTGGTTAAGTTCATGGCCTTCCAATCGAAGGGTTGCAGGTTCGAAACTGGTTGCTGGCTAGTCTGTTGTGTTTTTGGGCAAAGCATTTAACTAACATTGACTGAACCCAGCGGATTAATTTTACCATATTGTAGAAGTGTCAATCATACACAACTCACTGTAATAAAATAGCTCCTATAACCCGATGGTAAGCGCGAGCTGATCTGACGATTGCCTGTGTGTTAACCCCCTTGGGTTTCCCGTTCACGATAATAAACATAAATATCCACCCCACCTTCCTCTTCCTTGGGCAGAGAAACACCGCCCTCTGGTGTGGACGACCGGTTCACGATGAGTTGCGTTCGATCCCAGTGATCCAACACATGACTGATGTCGCGCAGCGCAAGATCAAACAACTTGAACCTCTGCACCATCAACTTATCGGCCTCCGAACGCTC
>CH002494.1:488997-505661 GCA_000149265.1 Ciona savignyi
ACTAATTATGGGTCCCAATTGAAAATTTGGGACACATATTGTTTTTGTCCGTTTTTTTTTTTCTTTTTTTTTTTTTTTCGTCAAAGGTTTGACAGGCATGGCATGGCGCCCCGACATCTACCAGAAGGAATAATGGAATCGTTATGAAACTTAGCTATTTGTTGGACAACATGGTCTAGATATGCAGAAACCAAAATTTTGGGTGATAAATCAAGGGGAATTCCCCTGGGAAGTTAAAAACCAAAACGGTATTTTTTATGAAAAAATTAGCTTTTTGTGGCATAGCGCTTAAACGGCTGCTCCAATTTGAATAAGATTTGGTGGAACGTAAGTGCATTAGACACTGATTTAACACTTGGAAGAAATAAAAAAATTACCTAGGAAAATACCCTAAAAAATAAGATTTTGTTCTCAAATCATGATTGTGACAGGCATGGCATGTCGCCCCGACATCTACCAGAAGGAATAACGGTATCGTAATAAAACTTAGCCATGTGTTAGACAAGATGGTCTAGATATGCAGAAACCAACATTTTGGGTGATAAATCAAGGGGAATTCCCCTGGGAGGTTAAAAACCAAAACGGTATTTTTTATGAAAAATTTAGATTTTTGTGGCATAGCGCTTAAAAGGCTGCTCCAATTTGAATAAGATTTGGTAGAATGTAAGTGCATTAGGCACTGATTTAACACTAGGAAGAAATAAAAAAATTACCTAGGGAAATACCCTAAAAAAAGATTTTGTTCTCAAATTATGATTGTGACAGGCATGGCATGACGCCCCGACATCTACCAAAACAAATAATAAAATAGTAATAAAGCTTTGTCATTTGTTAGACAACATGGTCTAGATACACAGGAGCAGAATTGTGGGTGATAAATCTAGGGGAACTCCCCGGAGACGTTAAAATCCAAAACGGTTATTTTTAAAAAAAATGGCTTTTCGGAACATAGCGTTTAACCGGCTGCTCTAATTTTGATCAGATTTGGTGGAATGCTAGATCGTTAGCCACCCTGTGTAACTTAAAAGAAAGAAAACATTTACTTAGGGTAACTCCCTTAAAAACGAAAACATGTTCCTGACTCATGATTGTGACAGGCATGCCACATTGCACTGACATCTCCAACAAGGATTAGTCAAATCGGATTAAAACTTTAAGAAATGATAGTTAACATGACCCACATATGTAAAAACATAAACTTATTTACCAAGCCCATGGGGAATTCCCCGAAGCCATGAAAACTTAATCGAACTGTTTTAGGAATTTAGCTTTATTTCAATACAGCACTTAAAAAAAGCTTTAATTTAAAACATTTGTGATGAAATCTTTGTAGACCTATCACGATTGTTCTTTTTACCTACACATGGAGAAGAAGTTTGGTTTGATAACTATGGGACCCATGAGTTTATGCTTGCAGAAACAATAACTACATACACAGCGTATAAAATACAAAATGTGGTTAGGGACCCTGTAGCATGAATATATGGCATACGACATGTGTTTTACAAATAGTGATGGTTAAACACGTGGTTGACACTCTCTAGTTGAAGTCTTGTATTTGTGTCATTTTTTTAATCAATTTAAAAAATAAGTTAAAATGACTGTCTGTAATAGTAAACTGTTAAATGGTTATTTTAAATCGTTCTGGAAATTCCTTAAATTTGTTAGACAAAATTTCATTTTTGATATATCTGAATCATGTTTTAACAATATTTACACCAGATCCGCTATCACCAGAACCGTAGATCAAAATCCCATGTGGGAACACACCCATGTGTGTGGATTCGAAACCAGTCGCTTGGGAAACGAGTGCGTGTATGAAAAGTGTTCGTATCGAAAACGATTTTCAATGTTCAACTCATTGTAATGGCGCCGTTATCCCGACTGCGGGCAGGTAGTATTTCGACTTATGCCCGGGTCTTAACGCCACCTGTCTTTTTAACTTGATGAATATCCAACCCTTGCGTTTTTTAATGTCTTAATCTGTCGAGTTTAAAGGCCCGTTAGCTACAGTGCTGTTTTATGTAAATAGTTTTTGACGACTTGCGAAATTGTGTCAGCACAACTATACATTTTTCTTTCAGCATGTAACGTGGTGGGTAACTTCCTCTATTGTTTTCCAGGGCGTGAAGAAACTGCGGGTGGGGCGTGTTGTAAAAAAGAAACTCCGGAAACGACGCAGAAACAAAAAGAACAGAAAGCGTGGCCGCAAAAACCGAAAAAAAGGCTCTTGTGCGCTCCAAGCGATCCGCCGCGAGGTACGTGCAGAAGTTTAAATGGACTCGGGCAAAAAGGACGCACCTACCGGAAGGCTGGATTCGGCGACCAGGTCAGTCTAGCTCCCTCGGTGTCGAGTATGACTACGCTGTTATCGAACTGAAGAGGGCGCTAGGGAACCATTCAATGAAGATGGGCATCAGTCCGGCTCGGGAAAATTTACCAGGAAATCATCGGATCCATTTCACTGCTTTTGACCAGGGAAAAGCGAATGAGCTGCTGTACCGTTACTGTGCGGTGGAAGACCAGTCAAACGACATCATGTACCATTACTGTGACGCACAGCGCGGTACGTCAGGCGCGGGGATATACGTCCGACTCTACGACCGCGAAACCCGTGTATGGGACCGTAGAGTGATCGGGATCTTCTCGGGTCATCAATGGGTGGATATGGGCGACGGACGACCGCCTAAGGAATACAACACAGCGGTGAGAATCACTCCGCGCAAGTTCGCACAGATCTGCTTCTGGACAACAGACGACGACAGCCAATGCAGAGGGAATTAAGCCAACTTTTGCGGACGTGCTTGCGGCAACGGGCGAACATTTAACTGAACGCCACATTATATACATATCGGCGCTTTCAAGCATTTACACCACTTTCGTGCGCGCGCCCGGCTAGCTTAAACGAGGTGGACGAAACAGCATACTTTAGCTAAATTACAGCATACGTTATATATCTTTGAAAAAATAGGCGAGTTTTTGTGTACGGGGTGCCAAGAGTCTTAAAAGGAGTTAGTTTTTTAAATTTTAGGCAACGAAAAGAAGTTTTACGTGCAAATCATCTACAAAACGCATGCGACCTGTCCCCGTTCATGTTATTAACAGCTCTGTGCATCTGTGTGTGGATTATCAACGTCATCGCTTTGTAAATCGTCCATTATTCCTGTTCATCCTTCTAGTAGCCAGGTCGTTGTCAGTATCAGGCCTTTCAGCATCATGTAAGAAGGCACGTAGCGAATGGTTTCCTTTATTTAATCGTGCTTTTCCTTATTCTTTCTTCAGCATATCTTATTTTGCATTGTTATGTTTCCTTGTACCTTTTTGCGTCATTTTGGATTTGTGGTTAAGAATCCCCCAAAACAGGAACCCGATTTAAAAGACTAGCTCGCTTTGCACCATACTTTGTAACGTCTCATTTCCTGTCAGCAAGTTTTTGCTCCCCAACAAAGCGGCATTTGAGGTCACTTTTACCCACACATGTACCGCGCATATAAAGTATATGGATTTATTCTCGCTTATTTAAGTAAATACAAACGCGATGTTGTAACTGGTGATTTACAAAGACACAATATCATATTCGGAAGTGTTTGTTCAAGAATATTTCGGACAAAATTGAAGGGAATCACCACAAAATGTGGAAACTAATTTTAACCCCAATCAGAACCTTGAAAGGGCGCAAATTGTGTTGGTTAGTTTCTTCTCCTAAGATTGAACTTAATTCGCTTATTTGTTTAGAAAACCTAACCGAAGTCAGGTGCAGAAACATATCTTAAGACTCATTGAAATGCTCCCCTCCACGGAATTCTTTAGTAAAAGGCGAAAGAATCATACGATGAAGAGAAACATCTTAAGACTCATTGAAATGCTCCCCTCCACGGAATTCTTTAGTAAAAGGCGAAAGAATCATACGATGAAGAGAAACCAGAGTAACTTAACCGGTTTTTTAACGTTCATGGGTAAACTTTTTAAATCTTCCGTTTGTGGCGCTTTATCAAGCTTGACATAAAACCTTTCAAAGGGAACGGGTGACTGGATAAAATAAGCTGGATGGATAAGCTACCAGATAAAGGCAGTCAAAACCGGGAAAGAAGTCGTTTCAGTTTTTTATTATTTAAGTTAATACAGTTATAATTTTATGACAAATGGCTTGATTTGCAAATTTTACGCTGTAAGACGGATGAAAGTGGAATTTAATTATAACTAACTTATAGAATAATTTACTTTAGTTTATCACGGTGAATGGGAAAACAGAAAGGGTGTTAACACACGGACAAACGTCAGATTACCTCACACCCACCTTAGGGTTATCGCAGCTTTTACAGTGTGTGGTAAAAAATATACATTTATAAGTTGTAAACCTTTAATTAACTTGTTTAGATAATATGAGAAGCGCCTTGTCACAAGACAAATCGACTAGCAAGCAACCAATTTTTAACCTTAAACCCGTTTCGCGGAAATTCCTACTTAATATTTCAGGATCTATACTTACAAGCTAAATCACTCAAAATTTGATTTTCAATTGATATCTACTTCGGGAATGTCCCCTGGATTCTCCAATGAAGTTTGGAATATTCCAGTTCATGTAGTTTCAATACAAACAAGCTCTATGGATATTGTAGGACTAACCTATTTAGCTGCATCTACAATCGTACTGTGCACGCTGCTAATACAGAATATTGTTATTTCGTACCTTGCGTATTACGAGGTTGTATGGAATTATGATGTAACAGAGCGTTTTCCTTATTAATTTTATCTAGCCTAACAGTCTTCTAAGTCTGGCGTTTAACTGAGAAGAACCCTTTACTAAGCTCTATCAGCGTACTAATTTTACAACAGACAAAACAGAAGTCTTTTGATTAAAAGAAGTTTACTACGTGTAACATCTGTATCGTATGTTCAGTTAGTTTAATGTTGTTTGAGCGACATTCATTGTGTGCCCCTGATGATAGACCGGGAAATCCCAAACATTTCAAGGTTGTTGTGACGTCACAAACTCGCCTCATTTATTTTACTGCCTCATTTCATCGTATTTTCCTATTGTTAAAGAAACTGGTTAAAATTGACTTACTGAATTATAGCGATATATACAGCTGCAACGATAATCATGTGGTAAGTTTTTTATCGCATTTGTTGAGCATTAATTTCCTGACGCCATTTTTTATTGTATTTTACATTTATAGAAAACCATATATTAAAGGCCGAGAAGAAATTGTGCGCGTTTAAAAAAGACGTTTAGACATTTGCCTTGGGAAATTCCAACGCTACCATAGTGTAGCGATTCTGGGGGTAAATGCAGGTCACCAACGTAGAAGAATCTACACTACGTATTATTGGTGAAGGAAGGCACAATCTAAAACTAAAGCAAAAACAGTAGAAGGAAATTAAGAATGTAGTAAAAAACCTGGTATGTTCAGCAAGCTAAATGGTACCACTGTAATTTGTAGGATATTTAGATTTAGCCTCATAAGTAGAGTGTGATCACGCGGGCAATGGTCAGTTTACCTCACGGACACTTGCAGGTTAGTTTACTATGAAAATGAAAACAATAATAACATTGTGAATAATAATAGTACATATATCAAAGATCACCAACAGGTTAAATCTAAAACGTAACATGCGAAAATTCTCAGCTTAATCTCACAATTTCTTATGCCAATAAAAAAATAGGAATTAGACAGAAACACACATAAACGACTGAATTTCAATGTAGAGACATAGAAATCCACCTTTTCCTAAACCTGGTGCTGGAAAAGTCAGGAAATGTTCAAGTTTCTTGATTATCATTTTCCAGCACCTCCCATTCTTCATTGAAGGAGTTAAATAGAAAGATTTTCTTCAAGGTTTTACACCTATTTTAATAATTATTTATTTTGTATTGGGCAAGTTTTAAACACATGATGAGCTTGTAACCCTGTTCTTTTTATATAAAAATCCATATTTAAATAAATCTCATTTGAACCACTCTTGTTAACTATTTACTCACACACTGTTGGATTTACTTATCATACGTTCATACCCGAACTGAATAAATGTGTTTATGCATCATTTTTCTATTTATCAATGCAATATATCAATATTTGAAATGAAGAGTCAAAAGGGTGCAGGTTAGAAAACTTTTCGTACCGAATCAGCATTCGAACATCTGGCCTTAAATACCTTATGCACATTTCAGAAAAAAACACAAAATACCCTTTTTATTTAAAGTATCGACACTGACTTTAGGCATTGGGTTTTATAAACTGGCTTGAAGCAATGTGTTATCTTAGATGGCATATAGCAGTGTGTCTTACAAACTGACTTAAAGTGATTTATCCTGCAATATTGCGTGGAACAACCTCAACATTTAACCTACTTTTCATGTACTGCAATGTGGTCACCCACGCAGAATGCTGATGCAGAACCAAGTGGAAGGGGAACATCGTTTGTAAGTTTGGTCCAAACCCCATCAGAGAGATCCATGAACTCTCCGCTTGTGAGTCGTTCTTTGTTTTTGCCAAATCCACCTTGGAAAGGTTGATCAACTTAGTTGGAAAACTAAAAACACGTGTAAAGTAATTTTACCGAAGGAATAAATGCGGGAACGAAGCTGTGTAGCTGCAAAGTCAGCTCTAGGAATGTTTAAGTTTGGTCCAATTTTCCAGCCAGGATAATGTTCATTTAGGTTAAGAATGTCAACATGATCAGAAGCTGTAAAATAAACCGGTTAAAATAACTAGTAGTTGTCCATGTGCATAACTTGGCGGGTAAACTTTCAGCCGAAAGGTGGCAGGTTTAAAACAGATCATTAGCTCGTTCTTTTTGTATTTGCAAGGGACATCTCAATCGTTTCAACAGTGCAATACCTTCAGTAAACGACATTGGAAACGAGGAATCTGACGATAACCCGTGTGACAACGCCCTCCATGTTTTCCCGTTATGATAAAAAAAAACGAGAAAATAAATTAAAAAACGGTCTCGTAATAAAAATACCTGTTTTTATGTCGGACGATCCATGGCGATAAAAGTAACCTCCCATGATGTACATCTTATCTGTAAAACATTGCTCGACTAAAATGCCTTGATCTACAAGAGTGTTTCTCAAATGGTGCGCCGCAAGGGATAGCTAGATGCGATACTAAGTACTAAAAGTGAATTCTGTACCTCCAACAGCCACAACAGAAGCACCAGTTCGCCATGGCGTGGAGCATTCTACCACTTCGATAAATTGTTTGGACTTAATGTTAAACTTATACATTTTGTAAGTTGTTTCTGTCCGTGATTCGCCATACCTGAGTTGAGTTGTACCGATTCCAAAAAGATAAATTGATGGAACGGCAACTAAATCTGAAAAAAATGTTAACAACACTTTAACAGTTATTCTGTAATGTTGAAAATATATCTTGGGTGCATACGGTTATAAATAGCTCTGTGCCAACTCAACTCCTTATATACACGAGTTATCACAAAGATCACACATCGCCACCACTGGATTATGATTGGCTAAATAGCTACGTGCACCGGTAAGCCGCCAATGAACAAGACACTTAGTGGACAATATCTAAATCCAGTGAAATAATGGGTAGTACTGAAACTGAACAAACCGTCTATACCTATTCATTACACTGCAAGATATAAGTCACTCGATGGTCGGTGAGGTATTCTTGAGGTTAAATCTGTTTTGGTCCGATTACTTGCGCCACCACTGAAGCTATTGTAATGTATTGTATACGATTAAGCCTTTTCTTTAGTTGTAGTAGAATCCACTGCGCCTTAATCAGAGATATATCTAACCAGCTTATCATAAATAAATGTAATTTAATAATGTATAATTGTATCTAAATTTAAATATACCAACCAATATAGACGACCATATACTGGCACTCAAAATCATCTGGCAGTTCAGCGATTGTTTTCCATGTTTTTCCATTGTAACAATAGAGGTCAGAGCGGTCGCAGACGTAACCATTGTTACCGTGAATACAGGAAGATAGAATAGAAGCACAATTAGTAGTGACCTATAAAACAATTTTCAATTTTGTTACAGTTTTCCAGCTTTAATAAAATATTGTTAGAACAGTCAGTAACTACACATATTATGACTATTTTAAATAAAAACAGATATGTCATTTAAACCCTATTTAAAAAAACATAAATTGCCGCAGATTTTTCAACATTTTAAATTATACTAGCAAAATGGAACCTGGAAAAATTATAATCATGTAAAATGTTTGCAACAAAAAATTTATACCTTGCGGAGTTGAAATTTGGTTTCTGATGGATTGATATCAATATTATTATATACCCCATGTCTAATAAACACAATGTTTGCATATGCTAAAAAGAGAATTAATTATTAAATAAAGAAAATGTTACATTTATCAATTTTCCTACCTGGAAGTAATCCCTTTCGTCGGTTGGCCTCAATATTAGTTGAATGACCAACCAAATAGTAATGTTGCACTATCCTTTCATAACAGCTTGGAAATTCACAAAGAAAGTCCTGCAAATTGTGGTTAAAAGCACAGATACTACAGTTTAAACCAATACAATTTAATAGCGATTTGAAATAGTTTTAGCAGAAAATATAATGCATGGTTTAACAACTAAAATAGCACTAGAAAAGTACCTCAAAATAAATGTAAATACCTAAACACCATACACATATTTTTAATATCATTATCAAATGTATGATTGCCGTCAATTTGCTTAAAAAAACAAAATAGAGATTTGAAAGCTTGGAGATTTAGTTCAATAGAAGTTTTTTTTAAAACTGGAGAAATAAAGGGTTGTAATAAATAAGTGTTCCTACCTCTTTCCTGATAAAATCTTCAATGTATTTGAGTGGCAGCGCAGACAAACGTATATGTTGAAACAGAGTTGGGAAATATTCCTTTCTTGAATCGAGATCATGTTTCAGCCAACGCATCAAAGCTTCATAAACTTTTTTCTCGTTAATTACAACCACCTCTAGTGAAGAAATAAACATTTCCAAATCTTGGAAATCCAAATCCACAAACCAGTCTTGCTGGGCAGCTTCACCGAAGTGACTCAGTAAATATTTCTTTGCAGCATTTGCCAAGTCATCCATAAGATGTAACTTCCCGATTTGAAAGAAGGGAAAACAGTTTTGTGGACTCAAAACTTGCATCACATACTCAGTAGCTAAATCCAGCAATTCT
The DNA here is from genome assembly GCA_000149265.1 of Ciona savignyi. NCBI lineage: Eukaryota > Metazoa > Chordata > Ascidiacea > Phlebobranchia > Cionidae > Ciona > Ciona savignyi. The sequence continues at coordinate 498,156 of CH002494.1, forward strand.
AGAAGTAAAATCATGCTATCATAGCGGCTCTTTAGAACTTGTGTGCTCCAACACACAAACCATAATGTTGACTATAACAAAAACTTCGCTAAGCCAATATTCTTGAAATCGCTAACATCTTTAATTTCCAGTGGCTGGTTTCGATCCCAATTTATCCAACCGATCATTCTGGTGGTTAAGTTCATGGCCTTCCAATCGAAGGGTTGCAGGTTCGAAACTGGTTGCTGGCTAGTCTGTTGTGTTTTTGGGCAAAGCATTTAACTAACATTGACTGAACCCAGCGGATTAATTTTACCATATTGTAGAAGTGTCAATCATACACAACTCACTGTAATAAAATAGCTCTTATAACCCGATGGTAAGCGCGAGCTGATCTGACGATTGTCCGTGTGTTAATCCCCTGGTTTCCAATTCATTGAGATAAACATTAATACCCTATCCCACACTCTGTTAGTAATAAACTTATCAAATCACCTTGTATTTGCATTAGTGCAGCTGATTGAATAATTTCTTTAATATTTTTAAGTGAAAAGTTAATCTTTCCAGAATAGAGAAAGTCTAAAATCCACTTCATGCAATCTTCAGAAATATCTTTCATCGCAACTTGCTTTTCAACTGATTCTTTCATCTATTCAGGGATTCATTTTAACTTATTAATATTTAATGCGGCCGCATCCGCTATTTTAATATATTTTTTGCTTTTTAATGATGTGTTTTAACGACTGTTCGTTTTGCCGTCTTTTCCTGCCCCTGTGTTTTTCTGCCCTGATTTTCTTTATTTGTTGCTATTTATTACAACGGCAAAAGCTGAATAAACCAAACCCAGTATAAAGAAGAGAAAATTCGTATTTAACCACTAAGTACAAATGTTGGGTTACCCAAAAGCTGTTGTAGTAAATTGTATTTGATTGTGATGTTATTTTGTTTTAGTGGAATCGATTAAGCTTAGAATTTTAGAGTTTGTCTGTTCAGACATATTTTAACTGGCAAACACAATGGTAATTATCACAAAGACAATTGTCAGATCACCTTGCGAATTATCACAAAGGGAATTGTCAGATAATAGGCAAACACAATGGGAATTATCACAAAGGGAATTGTCAAATAAATGGAAAACACAATGGTAATTATAACAAAAACAATTGTCTGATCACCTTGCGTATATGTCATAGGACATTCTTACATTGTGATTTATCAGATTTCCCCTTGTCAACTCTTGAATTACCGGAGCTTTTGCAGAATGTAGTATATGATTGAGAAGTTTCTATATGTTTAATTCCCAATAATTGACCGGGTTCGGACAATATCAAATAAGTCACCTCATAACACAACTGATAAGCTAGGCAATGATCTTTATCAAGTTAACAAATATCTGTCGTTTAATTCTCCTATCAAGTTAACTTGTAGTGAACACTTCACCCACCTTTGAGGTAAACATGACATTGAAGTATTCGCTTCTGGCTGCAAGTATATTCTGATGAACTGGAAACTCTTTGTCGCCGACGTGTATTGTGAAGTCACAATACTCCTTATTTGTGCGTTGTCTATGAGTAAGAATCGGTTAGTGAAACGATTGTGTGGCCGAATGGTTTTCACGATTCACACTCTTAGTGACATACTCATCATGGGTTCAAAACTTAGCCAAAGAATTGGGTTAGTACAGAATTCCAAATAAACCGTATCTCTTTTGACCGGATTGGTGTTTATTTTATTCATTGTATCAATTTCTGTTCAACAAAATATATACAGAGGTTGACAGGCTAAATTGAAGTTTTGCTTTGTAGGTTGATGGATATAATTGTGTTATTTAACGACTTTTAATGCGTTTTTATACTGAATTAATAATCCAGGTCTATAAAATACAACAAATATTGTGGCCTTTTGCTATACCAAGTGATTTTTTTAATAGCTAGTAAAAAATTATCAAATTATAACCATACTTTTGCGACAAACGATTAATTGCCATACAGACACTTAAATCTTGTGCTTTCCGATGCTTTGTAAACATATTCAATAATATTTTACTCGTTCAAATGTTCCATCAGCTTCCGTGGGTATGTATTGGATTCCATCATTTTTGCTGATTCATCTTTCTCTTCTTCGAATTCAGATACTGGAAACACTAGATCAAGATCATCAGGAGGACATACTGACTGCTTCGCCATTGCGAAAGGTAATAAATAGATCTTGAACTTTGCTGAACTGAGCGACGCAGCGTCAAAATAGTTGTCCTTGTTCACTTATGACTGTTTAAACTAAACATCTGGCCTTCGCTCCGGAAAAACAAAACTTATTGTACCTTCTTTTGGTCAAAATGTAATTTATAGCTCGTACCCAAGACTAACTATTTAATGTAATAAAATTCAATATATTTGTTTATGATTGTAGTTTAAACATTAAAAATTAGTAAAATAAAAATATGTTTGTTAATAATTATACACTAAACAAATTAAATAAATAATTTACTTCTGGGTACAATTTATAAATTCACCTTCTTACAAGGAATATGGCACAATGAGTACATTCCTCTGTTTTGTTTACATTGGGGATTCCCCTTGAGCATAAACCTAGTTTCGTTGACTGATTGGACGCTTTGGCGCTACCTTCCGGAGGGTTTTACTCAATATTTATTTTAATTTTTTTGTCTCTTGTAAAAATATTAGGCTGATAGAATTTAGTTATGTTTTTTATTGAAACGCCCCACACATTTTTTTTATACTAATACCGCGACAATAATACATGGGTACACAAATTTGGTTTGTAAGTAGGTATACATGTTTTCACACATACCAAGTCATTTGGATGTGGGTATTTATACTATTTATTTGTAGAAATATTTTACACAAATTATTTTTAACAGGTTAGGTTACTTAAAGAATTTCCACTATTCAAAATAAAGGAAAAAAAATAAAAGATTTAGTTGAGGGGTTTCTTATTCGGGTAGTTCCCATAAGTCTGATTAGGGTAATTTCCGTAAGTTAAATTTATCTCCTATGATTTCCTTTCCCGAACGATTGACGTGGTGGATAAATTTGTTAATTTTAGTATTAACTATCCAAATGGTTTTTCCGTGAAGTCTTTGTTTTTCCAAATGTATTCGTTTTTTGCCACGAGTTGGGTTTTTATTTTTATTATTTTGTTTTTTAATATGTTTACTTGTTTTAAGGCTATAATATTGGTGTATATTATTATAAAGTATAATCTCCTTACTGAGTGTTACTTTATTTTGGCATATTTAATTATGTAAACGTTTAGTATGACTGTTTAGTTTATTTATTATTACGCTATCTATCATAATATGATTAGTATTGTCCGTGGGTAATTTGCAGAATTTGCAATTTGTAATTGTTATATTTCCGTTTTTGTGAATTTTATTTGTATGGTTTTTAATCCAGTCGCCTAGGAAAAATGCTTTATAAGCAATTTTAAAACTAAGATCTCTATCTAAATTATTGACATTTTTATTGCCTTTGTTTTTAATGTGATTTGTTGCTGTGGTATTGGCTCGTTGTTTACATTAATTTCTTTAGGGATTATTTTTTCTTTTATTAGGATGTCGTATATTGGTTGTAATTTCGAAGTTTCCCGTTCGTATTCTTGCTGGTTTAATATTCTAATGATTCTTTTAATTTGTGGGAACGAGTTTCCTGGTTCGTTAGATCGTAAATTTGTATTTAATTTTGCATTTAGTAATTTCATTGTTGATCATATATTATAACGAAGCCATTCTTTCTGTGGTTTTTTTATTCCTTCTAAGTGCGCGATTTTTATTAATCTGGTGGCACGGGCTGCTTCTATTTTAAAGTTAATTTCGGGGACGTACAAACCGTCGTCGCACGTTGACGCTACTAAGGGTTTATTTGCTATTTTTTCCATGTGACTTGAGTACCAGATAAACTTAAATATATAGCTATTTAGTTGCTTAAATATTAATTTGAGTATAACTATGTGATTTGCTTTAGTGAGAATTGGGGGAATAATTAGTGCGTTGACGATCATAACTTCTTGTTTAGCGTTAAGTTTGTATCCCGATGTTTATAGTATAAGGTTTTTATTACTTGCAGTATTATATTTCAATTATCATTTATACACTCTGAGTTTTTCTATTTTTTTAGTTATTATATTTTCGTCGATATTATCTTTTGCATATTGTATTAGTTCGTGGTCGTTTGATATTATTTGCGTTTTATTGGTGTTAATTTTTTGTCCGGATACTCTTTCATACTCTTTTAGTTCATTCGTTGCTATTTATTTAAGATTCTTTGTTTGCTATGATTAACTTTGGATCATCTGCGTATTGTTCTAATTTTATTTCTATTGGACCGAGTTTTATTCCATTTATTTGTGTATTTTTCATTATTTTCCGCGTTAAGTTTTCTACTTTTTTTTCACTGAGCTAAGTTTTAAAACCATATTGGATTCGTCACTTAGACCGTTTTTGTTTAGTACGGGATAAATGTGTTGGTCGCGTTTACCATTCAGCCACACGACCGTACGGTAAGGTGCTTATTTTTTTATTTTTTTATTTTTTTTTTACCGAGCCAAGTTTCGAACCCATAATGTGATCGTTACTCGGACCGTTTTTGTATTGTAGTCGGTATATGTATCGGTCGCGTTAACCATTTGGCCACACGACCGTTCGGTAAGGTGCTTATTTTTTTATTTTTTTTACCGAGCCAAGTTTCGAACCCATAATGTGATCGTTACTCGGACCGTTTTTGTATTGTAGTCGGTATATGTATCGGTCGCGTTAACCATTTGGCCACACGACCGTACGGTAAGGTGCTTATTTTTTTTTTTTTTTTTTTTTTTTTTTTTTTAACCGAGCTAAGTTTCGAACCCATGGTGGGCTCGTCACGAGGACCGTTTTTTGTATAAGAGTCGGTATATGTATCGGTCGCGTTAACCATTCGGCCACACAACCGTACAGTAAGGTGCTTATTCCGAGTAGGAAAATAAGCATGCAGCAGGAGCAACCCTGGCGGATGCCTCGTTTTATTTTTATCGGCCGAGTGAGGGCGCCGTTAATTTGAATTTGACTGTTTATATTATTGTAAAGAATTTCTAACCATGTTATTAAAATGGTGGGCAGATTTAGTTTTTAGAATATTGCATTTATAAATTCATGATTTACTCTATCGAACGTTTTCTCAACGTATATTGCTGTTATTGATGTTTTATTGTTAAATTTATTTGAGGATACTATGATTAATGTAATGTTATAAAGCGCGTGATCTAGCGTTCTCCCTTTTAGTTCACATTTTTGATTATTGCTAATTACGTCATTCATTATTGATTCGCATCTTTTCGTTTTTATTTTACTTAGTATTTTGTAGTCAGTATTTAGTAGAGATATTGGTCGCCAGTTCTTCATATCAGATTTATCGCCTTTGTATTTATATATGAGTTTTATAATTGCGGTTCTCATGGTTCGGGTCAATACTTTTTTAAATAGTATGTTATTGTATAATTCTTCGAGGTCGAATTTTATATAATTCCATAGTTTTTATAAAGTTTAATTGTTATGCCGTCACTACCGGGAGAGCTATCGTTGTTCATGTTATTTATTCATTACTTCACAAATCTCATTTATATTCATTGTTTGTGTTATTTTGTTTAGTTCGCTTTCGTTAATTTCGGTGGTGCTAAGTCTTGTAGATATTCCTAGTAGTTTATATTGTATAACTTTGTATGTTGCATTTCAAGTCGTTGTTTTGTTTTTATAATTAAAAAAACAAAGTAATATAAGTCAGCTTATACAAGCCGAAGTCAGCTTATACAAGCCACACGCCGCAGCACCGAGCTTTTATCTACAACGCCAAAGGTGCACCCACAGAGGGTCAACCCTTCTCCCACGTCAAAACGTCAAATGTTGCATCGTACATTTACGAAATGGAAGTGTGGCGCACCTAGCTAAACCCCTATACAATTTGAAAAACACTGCCTTTAAACCCTTTTGCTGAAATTCTCACTTAATAAGATTAATATTTCAAGCCTTTGCTTACACGCTAAATCACTCAAAAAAGTTTGATTTTCAAATTATATCTACTTCGGGAATTCTCCAATCGGGTTTTGAATATTTTATCTTGCAGTTCATGTAGTTTTAATATAACTAAGTTCTATGTATATTGCAGGTCTACCATATTTAACTCCATCTACAATCGTACTTTGCACACTGCTAATACATAACATTGTTATTTCGTACTGTGCGTACTACAAGGTTTAAAGGAATTATGATGTTACAGATTGTTTTACTGCAACTTTATCTAGCGTTCAAGTATATGTTGGTCTTTAAAGTCGGGCGTTTAATTCTTTAAGTCTGGCGTTTAACTAAAAAAGAACCTGTAACTAAACTCTATCAGGGTACCAAATCCACAAGAGATAAAAACAAGTGTTTTGATTAAAATAAGTTTAACACCTGTATCGTATGTTGACTTCGTTTGATGTTGTTTGAGCGACATTCATTGTGTGCCCGTGAAGATAAACCGAGAAATCCCAATCATTGCAAGGTTGTTGTGACATCACAAACTCGCCTCATTTATATACTGATTGTTTCATCGTTTTTCCTTTTTGAATAAGCAGTTTACAAAGTATTGCTTAAAAAGCATGTTGAAATTGACTTTCTGAATTATACGGATATATACCTGCAACATTTGATTGTATTTATTTTCATTTATAGAAAACCGCATATTACAGACGGAGAAGAAAATGTGCTCGTTTAAAGTTTAAAAGACGTTTAGACATTCGCGTTGGAAAAGTCCAACACATCAATAGTGTAGCGATTCTGGGCTTAAGTGCAGTTTACCCACGCCGAAGAATCTACACTACGTATTATTGGTGAAGGAAGGCACAAGCTAAAACTAAAGCAAAAACAGCAGAAGGAAATTAAGAATGTAGTTAAAAACTGGTATTTACAGCAAGCTAAAGGGTATACCACAGTTATTTGTAGGATATTCAGATTTATCCTTATAAATCAAGTGTGATCACGCGGGCAATAGTCACATTACCTCACGCACAGGTTAATTTAACTATAAAAATGAAAACGATAACAACATTGTGAATAATAATAGTACGTATATCAAAGATCACCAACAGGTTAAGTCTAAAACGTAACATGCGAAAATTCTCAGCTTCATCACACAATTTCTTATGCCAATATAAATTAGAAATTGGACAGAAAACACACATAAAGGAATGGATTTTAATGTAGAGACATAGACATCCACCTTTTCCTAAACCTGGTGCTCGTAAAAGTCAGGATATGTTCAAATTTCTTGATTATCATTGTTGACGCCAACAATCCCTTTTTGTGTACACTATAACCCAGCTGTTTAAAATATTTATTGCGCCACCTATCGGCATATTTTCCGTTCTTTGTTTTATTTCCTAAACTTGCGCCAGTTTTCTGCGATGTCATAAGTTAGTTGTAACCTTTATATAAGATTAATATGGATTTTTTTTTGTTTATTTATTAGTGACTATCAATTACTAAATTTAATCTCCTGA
>CH002494.1:505761-522156 GCA_000149265.1 Ciona savignyi
ATTGCTGGAACGTTTGAACTGAATACACTTTAAATCGAGCATTAAATAAGAATAGTCACTTATTCGTCACGGCCCAAACATCGCGCCGACTGTTGAGATTTAGCTTCAACAATATTAAATTTAAGTTATGAACAAAATGGACAGCGAACCTTTGATTGATCTGACAGCTGATAAGAGTTCAAACAAAACTGACACAGAGCTGATTGATGAACTAATTGGTGGTTAGTTAAACTTACATCCAAACATTGTTGTTAAAAACGAATCAGCAAGGCTGTCAAAGTTTGTGTTCTAAAGAGGGCGAAATGGAAGGAAAGCCAGATTTATATGTCTTAAAACAAAGACATCAAGAAATTGCTCATGCAAAATTGCTACTGGAAGAGGAAGATAAATTGATTTTAAGCCAAATGAACATTACAGAAGGAGACAAACCTAAGGTGAGAACGGATTTTAAAGTGATTAATACAACTGAAAGTTTGATGAATGCCCTGTTTCTCGGTCATCACCTAATTTGGAGCATCAAACTAGAGTAATTGGTGCTCCACAACTTGCAATTAAGGTAATGGCGGCATCAATGCAAAGAGGGCCTCTCCCAATCCGTACCCTGACTAAGTTTGATGGAAGTGCTCTAGAGTTTCATAAGTTTAAAACTGAATTCGAAATAATATTATGGATTCGGTCATGGATGCATCCACCCGATTGAACTATTTGATGAACCTGTGTACAGGTAAAGCCTACGAGGCAATTCGATCATGTGTTGTGATTGAACCACCAGAGAAAGGTTTTGAGATGGCTATGACTATTTTAGACGAACAGTTTGGGCAACGTCATCGAATTGTTCATGCCCATCTTGACACACTAACCATGGGAGACAACTTACTAGATGGAAACCACAATGCATTGTTTAAATTATGGACAGAAATGAATAGCTGTTACAATACGTTAATTGCATTTGGGTGCTCAAACTATTTGAAAGTTGCTAATTTGATTGAAAAATTGTTTCGACGTCTACCAAAAGGTTTACAAGTTGGGATTCTAAGAGATTGTAGAATAAAGATAAGCGAAGGACAATTACCTTGTTTTGCTTAAATAATGCACCACGTTGATATTGCTGCGAAACTGGGAAACACTTCACTTGGACAAATTGCATTTAAAAGAGATGCAATTTTACACTCCACTCAGAATATAAGCAAGGATAACCGTAGTTGTGGAAAACGAATAGTTGGATTAAACACTAGCGGGATTATTAATATGCAACCGTCCAGGAACCTTCAACAAAACATAAAATACCAAAGTACCGGTTCATGTCTACTATGTGAAAACCCACATTATTTGTATAAGTGTGAACAATTCCTGCAATGTACGCCACATCATAGATTTGACATTGTGAAAGAGGTGGGCGCATGTTTCAATTGCCTGCTCAAAGGACATACTGCTGGTGCTTGCTTCAATAGAAGAAGATGTCAAAGTTGTGGATGTAAGCATCATTCCCTGCTGCATTTCCAAAGATCTCGCACACAACCATCATGGGAACAAAAAGTGTCTAGTAATCAAGTATTGACTGGTGCCAGCAACGCAATAGTGGATATTACAAAGCGGACCCGATTTCGTGTGCTACCAGTTGAAGTTTGGTCTGCTGATAGAAACTGCTCTGTGCTAACTTATGCGTTTCTAGACAGTGGAGCTTCCCATACTATGTGTACCACAACCTTTTGAACAAACTGGTGCCAACTATTTCACCACATGAAAGAATATGAACCAAGTTTACAATAAAAACTTTGAACCACTCGGTAGATCATAATAGTTGTTTAATGAAGTTGTCAATCAAAGGATTGTACGAGCAGGATATCTTTTCACTTGGAGATGTATTGGTTGTTCCTGAGTTACCTGATGTGCACGACAGTATACCAACACAAAAGGATAAAGTTAAGTATCCTCATCTCAGAAATGTACATTTTCCATGTTTAAACCTACATGAGGTTGAGTTGCTGATCGGATAAGACAATGAGCTGGCCACAGAAGAGATTCTAGGCGCCGCATGCCGGGTTGCCCAACCGCCATTCGAACACGTCTTGGATGGACTCTTAATGGAGTAGAGTCAAATAATGCTTCAAATGACACATGTGTGTCTGTGAACTGTTGTAAAGTTGGCACTCAAACATTGCACCAACAACATGAGCACATGTCCCCCCACAACCTTTGTGACAATAAGCAGATCGAAGAAGTATCCCTTTCAATGGAAGATCAACAAATGTATAAAATCGTGGACGAGTCAACTACGAAAGACGTAAATGGACATAATAAAATCAGGCTGCCCTTGAAATTAAGCAAACCCATATTTGCTGACTATCAAAGAATGGTGGAACCTAAACATAATAGTCCAAAGAAGAAGTTCATGCATCACTTGGATCTTTTCGATAAGTATAAGAATAAAATGGGAGATAACAGAAATAAAGTTTCAGACGATAGCGCTGTCCCTGCTGATAGGATTGGGTATAATCCCCACCAGCTGCTACAGGGGCCGGAGCACACCAACAAATTGAAAAGAGCGCCTACAAGGTTCCGGCAAAAAGTTGCAAAAGATAATACCATTGTGGCTGATTGCTTAAATGCTATTACTTCAACAGAAATGACGGAGGCTTATATATCACAGTTATCCAAATTTCTACACAGCAGTGTTATTTATCCCATAAAGTATAACAATAACTGCCGCTCTGTGTTACGTGTTTATAAGTTTCTATTGTGACACAGAACCTTACCATCATCTGTTCTTGTGACTGTGTGCTTTCGCCACGTTTAACGTGTGTTTTTCAGTTGAACCTCGTAGCGCAATGAGTGGCACGAATACAAAACCATACAGCAAACATGGTGCAAACATGGTGTCAGAAGTAAAATAATTACTGCCAAGAACGAATTTGTAAGCGGCAAGCAATAATGGAGACAAATAGCAACCTTCCGATTCCAAGACCGATGAACATAATGGGAGGAAATGTTTCTGAAAATTGGACATTCTTCATAGAGCAGTGGCAGAATTATTAAATTGCCACGGGATTAAATGCCAAGCAAGAGGTAGTTCGTATTTCGACCTTTCTTGTGGTGATGGGTGAGGATTGCTATCGGGTCTATAAGCATTTGCCTTTAAATGATGAAGAACAGAAAAGTATGGATCGTATCATAAAGAGTTTGGAAGAGCATTTTAAACCCCAGCGAAACATCACATACGAACGTTTCATTTTTAACAGTGCCCGACAAGAAAAGGAAGAAACAATCGATCAGTTTGTAGCACGACTCAGGCAATTAAGCTCCACGTGCGAGTTCGGCGCTTTGCGAGAAGAGCTAATCAGAGACAGAATCGTCATTGGCGTGTACGATGCAGGCACACAAGCACGTCTCCTAAAAGAATCCGAATTAACATTAACTCAAGCAATATGTTACGGCCGAAGCAATGAACAAGCCCAATCACAAATTCGAAATATCAATCGTCCCCAAACGCAAGAAGTCAACTTTGTTAATAAGTTTAGAAACACTCAAGCAGCGCAAGTGAAAAAATGTCGATACTGTGGAAAATCTCACCAGCGTGGAATACGACACTACCCGGCTTATGGAAAAGTGTGCGGGTTATGCAACCTAAGAAATCATTTCTCCTCCGTGTGCGAACAGCGAGACAAGATCAAGCTCATCGATGCACAGGAAGAAGCGAACAATTCGGTTGATTCGTCGTATCATGTGAGAGAGACAATTGGCTCAGTAAGATCAACCGGAAAACAATATTTCGTCACTCTAAAGGTAAATGCCAACGATTGTTCTCCCATCTCCGTTAGATTCCAACTCGATTCTGGGTCAACATGCAATACCATTAATAAGAATATTTACAACCGAGCTGCACTCGGTTCTAACATCCGCAACAATGCAACACGGATTACGGCATACGGTGGAGCGTCCATTAAGTCGATTGGTCAATGTACGCTAAATTGCTTGTACAATGGCAAGGTACATAGAATGGATTTTCATATTTTAAACGACGATTTGATGCCCCTATTATCCGGCGAGACGTGCGAAAAGCTTGGGTTAATGGAGTTTAAATTACCGGACCACTCGAATATCTGCCATTCTGTGACGTCATCTTTAAACATTGTGGGGAGATATGCTGATGTGTTCGAAGGTCTCGGAAGCCTGCCCGGCCTTTATCATATCGAGACGGACACTACAGTGTCCCCAGTGCAACATTTACCACTTGTCACTACGCCCACCCAATGGATTAGCAGCATGCTGGCTGTAAGGCGACCAGGTAAATTACGAATCTGCTTAGACCCTAAAGACTTGAATAAAGCAATTAAGCGTTCAAATTACCCTATGCCAACCATAGACGATATACTCCCTCAGTTGGCTAAAGCCAAAGTGTTTACAGTACTAGATGCAAAGGATGGGTTTTGGCAAGTAAAATTGGATGAGGAGAGCAGTTTCCTTATAACGTTCTGGACCCCGTTTGGCCGCTATCGCTGGCTTCGTATGCCTTTCGGTATCTCATCCGCGCCCGAAGAATACCAGCGTCGACAACATGAGATTGTACAAGGTATGAATGGCATTGAAGTTATTGCGGATGACATTTTAGTCTATGGGTGCGGGGAAGATATGCAGCAAGCAATTAACGACCATGATACTAACTTAGAAAAACTGTTTAACCGAGCTCGACAAGTTAATTTAAAGTTTAACAGGAAGAAGCTTAAATTACGTCAGACGTCGGTCACTTATATGGGTCATTTAATCACAAGTGATGGTTTAAAGCCAGATCCTGGTAAAATTGAATCTATTGTGAAGTTAGATGCCCCGACAGACGTCACAGGAGTGCAAAGACTAATTGGATTCGTTAACTATCTTTCCAGATTCCTTCCAAAACTCTCAGAAGTGTGCGAACCCCTACGTCGATTAACCGATAAAGCTGCTAGCTGGGAGTGGACCACAAAGCATGACGAAGCATTTAACAAAGTAAAAACACTTGTGTCACAAGCACCCGTACTCGCGTATTATGACGTACTTAAAGAGGTAATTATTGAATGCGACGCAAGCCAAATAGGTTTAGGTGCAGTTCTGTTGCAAGATAATCAACCGGTGACATTTGCATCGAGATCGTTGACGCAAACCGAACAAAAATATGCTCAAATAGAAAAAGAGTGCCTGGCGATTGTGTTTGCATGCGAGAAATTTGATCAATACATTTCTGGCCGTTCAAAGGTCACGGTTAAAACAGACCACAAACCTTTGGAAACGATATTCTCCAAGCCATTGGTAACCGCGCCTAAACGGTTACAGCGTATGCTTCTACGGTTGCAAAAATATCCCATAACGGTCGTGTACATTCCTGGAAAACAACAAATTACTGCAGACATGCTGTCCAGAGCACCAATAAAGAATCATCTTACACCGCAACAGGAGGAGGAAGAGATGGATAAATATGCGATATTTTGCAACAAATCTTCCCAATTCTGTCATAAACTGGAGGAAATTCATTTTGCAGAAAACCTGCCCGTCACAACCGAGAGATTAAGAGAGATTCAATCGAGTACACAAGCTGACTGGACGTTACAAATGCTGAAGACCATTATACTGAATGGCTGGCCTCGTCGCCAATATGCGGTTCCGCCAGTTCTTCACCAATTTTGGAACTACCGCGATGAGCTCACTGAACAAGATGGTGTAATCTACAAAGGTCAACGAATATTGATTCCTAAAAACATTGCGCGTGGACACGCTAAAACAAATTCATAGCAGCCATTTAGGAGAAGAAGCGTGTCTTCGGAAAGCACGCGAATTTGTGTTCTGGCCGAGAATGACAGAGGAAGTTCGTACCTTTGTTTCGCAGTGTTTAACTTGCAATGAAATGAAGCCGCGACAACAAAAGGAACCACTGATTTCACATGATCTTCCCGAGAGACCATGGAGCAAAGTGGGAATGGATTTGTTCAGTATTGGCGATAGAAATTTCCTTGTAATTGTCGATTTCTATTCCGATTTTTGGGAATTGTCGGAAGTTATAAGTATGCGTGCTCACTGCGTTATTAATCTATGCAAAGAGCATTTTAGTCGTCATGGCATTCCAGAAAACATAATCACCGACAATGGTCCGCAATTCGACTGCGATCAATTTCGAGAATTTGCACGAGAATGGGATTTTCGACACGTTACCTCGTCTCCGCTCTATGCACCCTCAAACGGAAAGTCGGAATCTGCGGTGAAAATTGCAAAACTCCTTCCTTTGCAAGAGTGGGGGAGGCGAGTTGTTATTATTTACAACGCGTGTAGGAGGTGATGACAACGCAGGTGTTGAAGTTTGCTCACTTTCATGTGTTATTGGCAATGGATCCCAAGCTGAAGTTATCATTTTTTCGTTACTCGTTCTAAGAAAGCGGCGGTTACGACGGAGCAATAATCCATCGAGGTCCACTAGATATGATCGCGGACCTACACGCCGTATGCACTTTGCGAGTTCCCAAATCCTTCTTCTTCCAAATGGTTGCACCCATACAGTCTGCCCAGGTGACAACTCGCTGAGTTGTCTGCTACCTCTGTCATAAAACGCCTTTGCCTTCCTTCTCTTTCTCTGTAAATTACTTCGTACGTCCTTTACCACTTGTGGTACCAAAAGTTTTCGTGACGTTGGTAACGCGGTACGAGTTCTCCTCGACATCAATCGCTGCACTGGACTGCTTGCCATTCCTTCAGTTGGGGTGACAGAATTGGGAAGATTTGTTGCAGAGTGGGGGAGGCGAGTTGGGCTCGTTCGACCTTGTTGTGCACCTTCTGGATCTCACTGGTCACGTTTTCAGCCGTAGCCAGGATCTGGCTTGCTTGGGTCAGCACTTTCCCTCCATGCTCTTTGTATGCAGCTTTCACATAAGCTTCCTCATTCAGTTTCATTTCCGTCACATATAATGCATTAGTGAGCACGCTAAGTTGTCCTTTCATTTCATCTAGTTCAAGATGGGAAGCTTTAAGGACTGATTTCAGCTCTTCTAGCTCGTCAGTGCGTTGTTGTACGACCACCGTGAGCAGTTTCAACTGGTCTACCATCTCTTTATATTCCTTGGGGTCGAGGTACATTCCATTCTTCTCATGGAGATGATAAACTTCTTTACGGAGACGTTCGATCTCATCGTCATATTCCTTAATAAGAGCACGCTTGGTTAGCTTCTGGTTGACGCGTGGTTTGTTGTTGATGTTCTTGGCTCGGTACGCATAGTCAAGTGTGCTGAGTGTTTCCTCCACATTGTCGCTGCCGGGGGAGATGGTTGCGATGATCGACGTCTTCGTGTTTCCACCGAGCGAGTCTTGGAGGAGTCGGGTGAGTTTGCTCTCTCTGTAGGGGACATGTGGGGCCTTCTCCACCAACGCAGTGATACATCTTCCTAATGCCAACAAGCTGGTGTTGATGTTTCCCGCCTCCCGTGCTCTCTTCTCCACCGCCCCTGACCGACCGATGTTCTCGCTTCCTGCCAGGTCCACCAGATTTAGTTTCCCAATTTTAACAAATTCTTCTTCTTCCATGTTGTTATGTGTGATGTCCTTGGTGTGGATGATGGCAGTGCAGATGCTGTGCGATCTGCTGGAGAATTCATTTAGATCAGTGGCCGCCGTTTTTCGTTTTATAGCTCCCTTTTGCAAGATATCGTAAATATCGGACTTGTTTCGTATGACAATATCAGTAAGTCCGGACACAACAACTTTACTATGTCCTTTCTTTTGGTGGTCTTCATAAATTTTCATTTTAATCTGCTCGGCTAGGGGGGAAAGAAGGTCGTGGATCTCTTCGTTGTAGATTTCTAGCAGTGAAACCCTCACACTGTATTCTGCACCACTCTTATTCAACTCATCAAAGAGTTGACTGAGAGCACGAGGAATAATTCCGGCACGTGGGTCATTGTCCCATGTGTAATCCTTACTAGGGCTTCTTTCTCCTTCCATGGTGTAGGTTTTACCTGTGCCCGTCTGTCCATACGCAAGAACAGTGCAGTTATAGCCAGCCAAAACATCATCGAGCTGAGCTGACACAACGCTCTTGTAGACATCGATTTGTTCAGCTTTTGGGCCAAACACCTTGTCAAAATGATATGATTTTGATGTATTCACGGATGATATGCCGTTTGAATGGGTGGCGACACTGATTTCGCGGGATTTTGAGTTACAGTCCACGGCCCTTCTTATATTGCTGGTCCTCTCACTAGCTGTCATGGGTCTGCATCGCACTGCAACATGAACCTTTTCGTCTAGTTTTGACTTGCTTGACATTTTGTAAAACTGTGTCCTTATTTCCCTATTCAACTTATTCAAATAGAATTTGGTACCACAAAGCATGACGAAGCATTTAACAAAGTAAAAACACTTGTGTCACAAGCACCCGTACTCGCGTATTATGACGTACTAAAAGAGGTAATTATTGAATGCGACGCGAGCCAAATAGGTTTAGGTGCAGTTCTGTTGCAAGATAATCAACCGGTGACATTTGCATCGAGATCGTTGACGCAAACCGAACAAAAATATGCTCAAATAGAAAAAGAGTGCCTGGCGATTGTGTTTTCATGCGAGAAATTTGATCAATACATTTCTGGCCGTTCAAAGGTCACGGTTAAAACAGACCACAAACCTTTGGAAACGATATTCTCCAAGCCATTGGTAACCGCGCCTAAACGGTTGCAGCGTATGCTTCTACGGTTGCAAAAATATCCTATAACGGTCGTGTACATTCCTGGAAAACAACAAATTACTGCAGACATGCTGTCCAGAGCACCAATAAACAATCATCTTACACCGCAACAGGAGGAGGAAGAGATGGATAAATATGCGATATTTTGCAACAAATCTTCCCAATTCGGTCATAAACTGGAGGAAATTCAGTTTGCAGAAAACCTGCCCGTCACAACCGAGAGATTAAGAGAGATTCAATCGAGTACACAAGCTGACTCGACGTTACAAATGCTGAAGACCATTATACTGAATGGCTGGCCTCGTCGGCAATCTGCGGTTCCGCCAGTTCTTCACCAATTTTGGAACTACCGCGATGAGCTCACTGAACAAGATGGTGTAATCTACAAAGGTCAACGAATATTGATTCCAAAAACATTGCGCGTGGACACGCTAAAACAAATTCATAGCAGCCATTTAGGAGAAGAAGCGTGTCTTCGGAAAGCACGCGAATTTGTGTTCTGGCCGAGAATGACAGAGGAAATTCGTACCTTTGTTTCGCAGTGTTTAACTTGCAATGAAATGAAGCCGCGACAACAAAAGGAACCAATGATTTCACATGATCTTCCCGAGAGACCATGGAGCAAAGTGGGAATGGATTTGTTCAGTATTGGCGATAAAAATTTCCTTGTAATTGTCGATTTCTATTCCGATTTTTGGGAATTGTCGGAAGTTATAAGTATGCGTGCTCACTGCGTTATTAATTTATGCAAAGAGCATTTTAGTCGTCATGGCATTCCGGAAAACATAATCACCGACAATGGTCCGCAATTCGACTGCGATCAATTTCGAGAATTTGCAAGAGAATGGGATTTTCGACACGTTACCTCGTCTCCGCTCTATGCACCCTCAAACGGAAAGTCGGAATCTGCAGTGAAAATTGCAAAACTCCTTCTAAAAAAGTGTATGCACGCCAACGAGGATCCATGGAAAGCTATATTGGATTGGCGAAACACCCCAACTGAAGGAATGGCAAGCAGTCCAGTGCAGCGATTGATGTCGAGGAGAACTCGTACTGCGTTACCAACGTCACGAAAACTTTTGGTACCACAAGTGGTAAAGGACGTACGAAGTAATTTACAGAGAAAGAGAAGGAAGGCAAAGGCGTTTTATGACAGAGGTAGCAGACAACTCAGCGAGTTGTCACCTGGGCAGACTGTATGGGTGCAACCATTTGGAAGAAGAAGGATTTGGGAACTCGCAAAGTGCATACGGCGTGTAGGTCCGCGATCATATCTAGTGGACCTCGATGGATTATTGCTCCGTCGTAACCGCCGCTTTCTTAGAACGAGTAACGAAAAAATGATAACTTCAGCTTGGGATCCATTGCCAATAACACCTCAAAGTGAGCAAACTTTAACACCTGCGTTGTCAACACCTACACGCGTTGTAAATAATAACAACTCGCCTCCCCCACTTCTCCTTACCGCCGGTGCGACGCACCAGAACGCGCATTATCCACATGCCGCAAAGGTATAACGATTACGTCGTTGGATAACGTATTTTATACTGCTTCTTTCTTGTATATCGCAAACCTATCTTGTTTATTTTAATTACTCAATCATGTTTTGTTTACCTGTTGTGTTTACATTTCTTAAAGAAAGGAAGATGTTACGTGTTTATAAGTTTCTATTGTGACACAGAACCTTACCATCATCTGTTCTTGTGACTGTGTGCTTTCGCCACGTTTAACGTGTGTTTTTCAGTTGAACCTCGTAGCGCAATGAGTGGCACGAATACAAAACCATACAGCAAACATGGTGCAAACACTCTGTTCTTTCCTCCCTACCAGGTGCTGATAGGTCATTAAATCTCACTTGTGAATCAACGAATAAGTTTGCTGTTGAAAGGACATTGGAAGTACATTCGTACATATCATATCACATGAGCTGCTTTGCGAGAGAGATACTGGACAGTTGTGACCAATTATTTGTAAAATCTGTTTATTCGAACTGTTTTAGTGATGTCCTTATAAGAAGAACACGAGTTGATACATCCTCAACGTGGATGTAAGCTGTTCGAAATGTTGTCCGATTGGAAGTTTTTAATTGATTTTGTCTTTATTGTGTACAGTTATTGTTGACGTTTGTTTTCGGAAAATAACTTTCGTTATTTTGGGGCCGGAATGTTGACGCCAACAATCCGTTTTTGTGTACACTATAACCCAGCTGTTTAAATTATTTATTGCGCCACCTATCGGCATATTTTCCGTTCTTTGTTTTATTTCCTAAACTCGTGTTTCAGTTTTGCGCCAGTTTTCTGCGATGTCATAAGCTAGTTGTAACCTTTATATTTATTTTTTATAGTGACTATCAATAACTAAATTTAATCTCCTGACTCCTGATATTGTTGTTTGAATTATTGCTGGAACGTTTGATCTGAATACACTTTGAATCGAGCATTAAATGAGAATAGTCATTTATTCGTCACGGCCCAAACATCGCGCCGAGTTGAGATTTAGCTTCTACAGTGTTATTATCGCAAACAATTTTCAATGTTCAGCTACTTGTAAAACCGGTAACCCGACAGTGGGCAGGTGGTATTTCGACTTATGCCCGGGTCTTAACGGCACTTGCCTTATCAACTTGGTGAATAAAGACGGGTATCCGTCTTAATCCTTCGAGTTTTATGGCCTGTTAGAGTGCTTTTTTTACGTAAATGCAGTTTTTGTCGTCTTGCGAAATTGTGTCTTAGCACAACTAGCATTTTCGCCCAGCATGTGACGTGGTGGGTAACTTCCTCTATTGTTTTCCAGGGCGTGAAGAAACTGCGGGTGGGGCGTGTAGTGAAAAAGAAACTCCGGAAACGACGCAGAAACAAAAAGAACAGAAAGCGTGGCCGCAAAAACCGAAAAAAGGCCCTTATGCGGTCCAAGCGATCCGCCGCGACGTACGTGCAGAAGTTTAAATGGACTCGGGCGAAAAGGACGCACCTACCTGAAGGCTGGATTCGGCGACCAGGTCAGTCTAGCTCCCTCGGTGTCGAGTATGACTACGCTGTTATCGAACTGAAGAGTGCGCTAGGGAACCAGTCAATGAAGATGGGCATTAGTCCGGCTCGGGAAAATTTACCAGGGAATCATCGGATCCATTTCACTGCTTTTGACCAGGGGAAAGCGAATGAGCTGCTGTACCGTTACTGCGCGGTGGAAGACCAGTCAAACGACATCATGTACCATTACTGTGACGCGCAGCGCGGTACGTCAGGCGCGGGGATATACGTCCGACTCTACGACCGCGAGACCCGTGTATGGGACCGTAGAGTGATCGGGATCTTCTCGGGCCATCAATGGGTGGATATGGGCGACGGACGACCGCCCAAGGAATACAACACAGCGGTGAGAATCACTCCGCGCAAGTTCGCACAGATCTGCTTCTGGACAACAGACGACGACAGCCAATGCAGAGGGAATTAAGCCAACTTTTGCGGACGTGCTTGCGGCAACGGGCGAACATTTAACTGAACGCCACATTATATACATATCGGCGCTTTCAAGCATTTACACCACTTTCGTGCGCGCGCCGGGCTAGCTTAAACGAGGTGGACGAAACAGCATACTTTAGCTAAATTACAGCATACGTTATATATCTTTGAAAAAATAGGCGAGTTTTTTGTGTACGGGGTGCCAAGAGTCTTAAAAGGAGTTAGTTTTTTAAATTTTAGGCAACGAAAAGAAGTTTTACGTGCAAATCATCTACAAAACGCATGCGACCTGTCCCCGTTCATGTTATTAACAGCTCTGTGCATCTGTGTGTGGATTATCAACGTCATCGCTTTGTAAATCGTCCATTATTCCTGTTCATCCTTCTAGTAGCCAGGTCGTTGTCAGTATCAGGCCTTTCAGCATCATGTAAGAAGGCACGTAGCGAATGGCTACCTTTATTTAATCGTGATTTTCCTTATTCTTTATTCAGCATATCTTATTTTGCATTGTTATGTTTTCTTGTACCTTTTTGTGTCAATTTGGATTTGTGGTTAAGAAATCCCTAAAACAGGAACCCCGATTTAAAAGACTAGCTAGCTTTGCACCATACTTTTAACGTCTCATTCCCTGTCAGCAAGTTTTTGCTCCCCCACAAATCCCCATTTGGAGGTTATTTTTACCCACACATGTACCGCGCATATAAAGTATATGGATTTTTTCTCGCTAATTTAAGTAAATACAAACGAGATTTTGTAACTAAAGTGGTGGTTTACAAAGACACAATAGGAATAACATGGTCGGTAGTGTTTGTTTACGCGATCCACAATATTTCGGACAACATTGATGGAAATCATTACAATATAAGGAAACTAAACCCCAATCAGAACCGCAAATTTTGTTGGTTAGTTTATTTTTTTAAGATCGTTCCTAATGTGATTGTATATTTAGAAACCTGACCGAAGTCAGGTGCAGCCAAAGAGGTGCAAATCACTCAAAAAAGATCAATTTTCAATTCATACCTACTTCGGGAATGCCCCCTAGATTCTCCAATTGGGTTTTGCAAATTTTATCTTGCAGTTCATGCAGTTTCAATATAATAACGTTCTATGTATATTGTAGTTTTTACCCTATTTACCTCTATCTACAGTCGTACTTTGCGCACTGCTAATACAGAACATAGTTATTATGTACAGTGCGTACTACGAGGTTTAACAGAGCGTTTTACTTCAAATTTATCTAGCGTTCAAGTCTTTGTTGGTCTTTTAAGTCTTCTAATTCGGGAAAGAACCCATAACTATACTCTTTCTGCGTACAAAAACAAATCTTTTGATTAAAATAAGTTTTCTACGTGTAACATCTGTATCGCATGTTGACTTCATTTGATGTTATTTGAGCGACATTCATTGTGTGCCCCTGATAATAGACCGGGAAATCCCCAAAATTTCAAGTTTGTTGTGATCACAAACTCGCCTTATTTATTCACTGCCTCGTTTCATCGTATATAAGTTTTTGTCGCCTTTATTGAGCATTAATTTCCTGACGCCATTTTTAATTGTGTTTATTTTCATTTATAGAAAACCGCATTTTAAAGACAGAGAAGAAAATGTGCGCGTTTAAACTGTAAAGGACGATTAGACATTAGCGTGGAAAAATACCAACGCATCCATTAGTGTTGCGATTATGAGCGTAAGTGCAGGTCACCCACGCAGAAGAATCTACACTACGTATTATTGTTGAAGAAAAGCACCAGCTAAAAATAAAGCAAAAACAGTTGAAGAAAATTAAGGATATAGTGAAAAAAACTGGTATTTACAGCAAGCTAAAAGGGTTTCACAGTAATTTGTTAAAATTAATAAACAGAATAGGATATTCAAATTTATCCTCATGAATCATAAAAAGCAAAGGGTTTGATCACGCGGTCATTCATCAGATTGCCTCGCGCACACTTACATGTTAGTAGAACTATGAAAATGAAAACGACAATAGAAAATTGTGAATAATAATCGTATCTATCAACCGGTGCAAAGAAAGAATTACCCACAGTTGGTAGTATTGCAAAGATGCTTCACAGGATCATTAGGTATCACTTAATAATGATGACTTGTTTTTTTATATAAAAGATGCAAAATGGACCTTATTATGCAAAGAATGACTACTATGAAATAATACGAAATAATATTTTTGATATGAAAACAACTAAATTAAAGATCATCAACAGATCATCAAGTTAAAGTCTGGAACTTAACATGCATAAATTCTCTGCTTCATCACACAATTTCTTATGCCAATATGATATAGGAATTAGACACACATAGACAGAAACACACATGAAGAAATGGATTTCATAGTAGATTTTTGTCTAAAAGTCCACCCTTTCTTAAACCTGGTACTTGGTAAAGTCTTTATGTATTCAATTTTCTTGATTATTATTTTCCAGCACCACCCATTCTTCATTGAAGGAGTTAAATAGAAAGATTTTCTTCAAGCTTTCTCTCCTTATTTTTTTGGGTAGTTTTTTTAAACACATGATCGGGTTGTATGCAAAAGTGTTTTCGTTCATCTATGCACCTATCCATATTCCAATTAAAGGGCCCAACGGTTTCAGACTCAAACGGATCGCTAGCCAGTTTATTATGTACTGTGAATCATGCACAACACACTGTAATAACTATGGTAACCCGACGGTGGGTGCAAGGTAATCTGACGCTTGCCCATGTGTTAACCCCCTTGGTTTCCCCATTAACAAGATAAATATTGATCTAATGCACAATGCAGGAAAAAAACACAAAATAAACTAGCATGGAGCAGCGTCAACATTTAACCTACTTTCCATATACTGCAATGTGGTCACCCACGCAGAATGCTGATGCAGAACCAAGTGGAAGGGGAACTATGGTTTGTAAGTTTGTTCCAAACCCCATCAGAGAAATCCATGAACTCTCCGCTTGTGAGTCGTTGATTGTTTTTGCCAATTCCACCCTGGGAAAAGTTGATCAACTTGGTTGGAAAACTAAAGACATGTGTGGACTAATTTTACCGAAGGAATAAATGCGTGAACGAAGCTGTGTAGCTGCAAAGTCAGCTCTAGAAATTTTTAAGTTTTGTCCAATCTCCCAGTGAAATCTTTTATTTAAGTGAAGTATGTCAACAAGATTAGAAGCTGTAAAACAAACCAGTTAAAATTAACAAGTTGTTGTCCATACGAATAACTTAAAGGGTAAACCTGAAAAGTTGCAGGTTGAAAACCGGTCATTAGCTCGTTCTTTCTGTTCTTGAAAGGGGCGTCAAAATCATTTCAACACTGTGTAATGCCTCTAGTAAACGACATTGGAAACGAGGTAATCTGACGATGACCTGTGTAACGCCATCTGTGTTTTCCTAGTGTGATAAAAAAAACGAGAAAATAAATTAAATAAGGGTCTCATAATAAAAATACCTCTTTTAATGCTGGACGATCCATGGCGATAAAGGTAACCTCCCATGATGTATATATGATCTGTAAAACAGTGGTCAACTAATATGCATTGATCTAAGTACTAAAGTGAATTCCCTACCTCCAACAGCCACAACAGAAGCACCAGTTCGCCATGGAGTGGAGCATTCTACCACTTCGATAAATTGTTTGGACTTAATGTTAAACTTATAAATTTTTGTAAGTTGTTTCTGTCCGTGATTCGCCATACCTAGATGTCTGAGTTGTACCGATTCCAAAAAGATAAATTGATGGAACGGCAACTAAATCTGAAAAAAATGTTAACAACACTTTAACAGTTATTCTGTAATGTTGAAAATATATCTTGGGTGCATACGGTCATAAATAGCTCTGTGCCAACTCAACTCCTTATATACACAAGTTATCACAAAGATCACACATCGCAACCACTGGATTATGATTGGCTAAATAGCTACGTGCACCGGTAAGCCGCCAATGAACAAGACACTGAGTGGACAATATCTAATTCCAGTGAAATAATGGGTAGTACTGAAACTGAACAAACCGTCTATACCTATTCATTACACTGCAAGATATAAGTCACTCGATGGTCGGTGAGGTATTCTTGAGGTTAAATCTGTTTTGGTCCGATTACTTGCGCCACCACTGAAGCTATTGTAATGTATTGTATACGATTAAGCCTTTTCTTTAGTTGTAGTAGAATCCACTGCGTCTTAATCAGAGATATAACTAACCAGCTAATAATAATTAAATGTAATTTAATAATGTCTATGTATAATTTTAT
>CH002494.1:522256-552068 GCA_000149265.1 Ciona savignyi
CTTAAATGTAATTTAATAATGTCTATGTATAGTTTTATCTACATTTAAATCTACCAACCAATATAGACCATGTACTGGCATTCAAAATTATCTGGCAGTTCAGCGATTGTTTTCCATGTTTTTCCATTGTAACAATAGAGGTCAGAGTAGTCGCAGACGTAACCATTGTTACCGTGAACACAGGAAGATGAAATAGAAGAAAACTTACTTCTGACCTGCAAAACAATTTTCAACTTTGTTTCAGTTTTCATAGCTTTATTAAAATATGGTTAAAATAGACAGTAACTACACTTGGTATGACAATTTCAAATGAAAACAGATATGTCCCTATATTAAAAATTAACATTAATTGCAGCAGATATATAAGCATTTTAAATTAATATTAGCAAAATGGAACCTGGAAAAACTTATAATCGTGTAAAATGTTTTGCATCAAAAATTTATACCTTGCGGAGTTGAAATTTGTTTTCTGATGGATGGATATCAATATGATTATATGCCCCATGTGCAATAAACCCTATGCTGGAATCTGTTAAAAAGAAAATCAATAATTAAATAAAGAAAATGTTACATTGATTAATTTTCTTACCTGGAAGTAATCCCTTTCTTGGATTGGCCTCAATATTAGTTTTACTTCCAGCCAAAAAGTAATGTTGCATTATCTTTTCATAACAGCTTCGAAATTCATAAAGAAAGTCCTACAAATTGTGGTTTAAAAGCACAAAGACTGGAGTCAACAAAATTTTAAACCGATATGAAATAGTTTAAACAGAAAATATAATGCATGGCTTAGCAAATAAAATAGCACTAAAAAGTGCCTCACACTAAAGGTAAATACCTAAACACCCACCTTACACAGAAACTGGTGTAAAATTTTTATTATCATTATCAAATGTATGATCGCCGTCAATTTGCTCCAAAAATCAAAATTGAGCTTTGTAAGTAAGATTGCATGTCGTTAGTTCAATAGATTGGAGGTCTTTAGTTCAATAGCAAAAGCTTTTTTTAAGTTGCAAAAAATGATTTTAGTGAATATTCTTACCTCTTTCCTGATAACGTTTTCAACTGTATTTGAGTGGCAGCTCAGACAAAAACGTATATGTCGAAATAGGTTTGGAAAGCATTTCTTCCTCGAATCCAGATCATGTTTTAGCCAACGCATCAAAGCTGCATACACTTTTTCCTCGTTTAGTACAACCACCTCCTGTGAAGACAGAACGATTTCCAAATCTTGAAAATCCAAATTCACAAAGCCTTCTTGCTGGGCAGCTTTATCAAAGTGACTCAGTAAATATTTCTTTGCAGCATTTTCCAAGTCATCCATTACATGTAACTTCCCGATTTGAAAGAAGTGAAGACAGTTTTGTGTACTCAAAACTTGCACCACATAATCAGTAGCTAGATCCAACAAGTCTAGTAGTAAATTCAATTGATTTGTTATCATTTATGTGTATAATACGGTAATATATCTAATACGGTAATATATATGGTAGCATGCAATATATCTCTGGTAAATATTGTAGAGAAAGAATAGGCACATTGAAGATTTTATCTCATTCTAGCATGGCGGCTGTTTAGAATTTGTGTGCTCCAACAAAAAAACATAACATGTCGCTAGCTAGTCGGTTATGTCCTTGGGCAAGGCACTTTACGGACATTGCCTGAACCCAGCGGATTAATTGGTTCTACCAAATTGAAGGAACGTGTCTATCATATACAACACACTTCAATAGCTCCGGTGACCCGACGTTGGGCGCGAGGTGATCTGAAGATTGCCCGTGTGTTAACCCCCTTGGTTTTCTCATTCATGGGGATAAACATGAATATCCTATCCAATGATATAGAATATGAAACTTCGCTAAACCAATAGTCCTGTTGTTTTTTTCTCGATTGGACCAACATATTAGTCTGGTGGTTTGGTGCATTGGCTTTCAGCCGAAGGGTTGCAGGTTCGAAACTGGTTGCTAGCTAGTCGTTTGGTTCTTTGGGAAAGGAACTTAACTGACAACTCAGCGGATTAATTGTTTCTACCATACTAAAGGAAAGTGTGAAATATACACAACACAATGTAATAGCTCCTGTAACCTGTGGGCAAGGTGATCTGACGATTGCCCATGTGTTAACCGCCGGTTTTCGCATTCACGGGGATAAACATGAATATCCTATCCCACACTCGGTAAGTAATTTAATAAACTATCAAATCACCTTGTATTTGCATCAGTGCAGCAGATTTAATTATCTCTTCGATGTTTTTAAGTGAAAACTCAATCTTTCCAGAATAAAGAAAGTCTAAAATCCACTTCATGCAATCTTCAGAAACATCGTTCATGTACAGGATTTGCTTTTCAAATGCTTCTTTCATCTATTTAAAGTTTGATTTTAACTTATTAATATTTAACGCAGCCGCATTCGCTGTTTTAATATATTTTTCGCATTTGAATGATGTGTTTTAACGACTGTTCGTTTTTCCGTCTTTTTCTGTCCCTCTTCTATGATTTGCTTTATTTTCTGCTATTAATTACAAGTGCAAAAGCTGAATAAACCAAACCCAGTATAAAGAAGAGAAAATACGTATTTAAGCACTAAGTACAAACTGTGGGGTTACCCAAAAGCTATTGTAGTGTATTTTATTTGATTAAGATATTATTTTGTTTTGGTGGAATCGATTAAGCTTAGTATTTTAGAGTTTGTCTTTTTTTACATATTTTAATTGGCAAACACAATGGTTAATATCACAAAGGAAATTGTAGGTTTAATGCCCAATAATTCAGCGGGTTTAAACAATATCAAATAAGTGTGTTAACATAAGACACAACTCATAAGCTTACAACTAATGCACAAA
This sequence comes from Ciona savignyi, assembly GCA_000149265.1. Taxonomy (NCBI): domain Eukaryota; kingdom Metazoa; phylum Chordata; class Ascidiacea; order Phlebobranchia; family Cionidae; genus Ciona; species Ciona savignyi. The sequence continues at coordinate 525,099 of CH002494.1, forward strand.
ACTCTAAATGTCTTAGCACATTCAGTTGGATTCCTGTTCCTTGAAGGTCGGGAATCTTTATCAAGTTTACAAATATTTAGTCTGACCATTTAGTCTGGTGGTTTAGTGTGACGTCTTTAACCGAAGTATTGCAGGTTTGAAACACGTTTTCTAGCTAGTCGGTTGTGTCCTTGGTCAAGGCAATTAACAGACATTGCCTGGACCCAGTCAATTAATGGGTTCTACCAAATTAAAGGAACGTGTGAATACTTTCCTATCCTATATGTCCTTTAATTCTCCATTAAGTTAACTTGTAGTGAACACTCCACCCACCTTTGAGGTAAACATGACATTGAAGTATTCGCTTCTGGCTGCAAGTATATTCTGATGAACTGGAAACTCTTTGTCACCGACGTGTATTGTGAAGTCACAGTACTCCTTATTTGTGCGTTGTCTGTGAGTAAGAATCGGTGAGTGAAACGATCGTGTGACCGAATTTTTATCACAATTTATATACTGTTCTTAGGTGACATGCGCATCATGGGTTCAACTTAGCCAAATAATTGGGTTGGTTCAAAATTCCAAATAAACCTAATCGCCGTTCAACCGGTTTGGTGTTTATTTTTTCATTCTATTAATTTCTGTTTAACAAATTATATAGAGGATGACAGGCTGAAAAATCTGCTAGCCAAAAATTTTAAGTTTTGCTTTGTAGATTGATGAATATGATTGAGTTATTCCACCTAGAAGGTGTAAAATCCCCTTTAATGGAATTATCGAGGTTACCCTCTAACTCACGTTACTGAAACTATACAGTGTGCTCAACATTATATACTTTGCTGCTTTTTTCGTTTAACAACCCATTAGTCATTTAAGTGCATTTTCCAACAACACAATTGACTAGCTAACAATCAGTTTTGATCCGACAATCTTTTGGCTAAATGACGACACACTAATGTGTTTATATACTAGAAATCAATAATCCAGGTTTAAAATATAACAACTGTTGTAGCTTTTGCTATACCAAGTGATTTCTTTAATAGATAGTAACAAAATCATAATATAAACATACTTTTGCGACATACGATTAATTGCCATACAGACACTTAAAACTTGTGCTTTCCGATGCTTTGTAAACATAGTCAATATTACTTTACCTGTTCAAATGTTCCATCAGCTGCCGTTGGTATGTATTGGATTCCATCATTATTGCTGATTCATCTTTCTCTTCTTCGATTTCAGATACTGGAACCACTAGAGCAAGATCATCAGGACGTATTGACTGCTCCGCCATTGCGAAAGGTAACAAATCTTAAACTTTGCTGAAATAAGCGACACATTGGAAAGTAGTTGTCCTTGTTCAATTATGGCTGTGTAAGTTTAACCTATTCGTTAAAGTTTAACCTATACGTTAAAGTTTAACCCATTCGATGTTTAAACTAAACGTCTGACCTACGCTTCCGAAAGAAACAAAACTTAATGTACCTTATTTTGGTCGAAATGTAATTTATAACTCGTACCCAAGACTAATTATTTAATGTAATAAAATGCTATATATGGTTACGGCAGCACGCAGTAAAGTTGACGCGACCTTTTCCCTCTTTCTTTATTAAGTTTTAAGCGGTAACGAAACTAAACATAAATGCATGTAAGACGCTATTCAATGAAAAATGGAAAACTATAGAACAAAAAAACATACTTTAACAATGCGCGCCCGTTAATTCCTTGATCGCTAAAACATACTGCTGCTTCCTCGAAAAGGACTATATAAATCAAAACGTAAAATCGACAAGGACAAATCATAGAAATAAAATATTACCAAAATCAACCAACCATAAACAATCAACGAACCAAAAAACTACTGCAACGGTGCAGTAACAATATATTTATATAAGATTGTAGTTTTAAACGTCATAATTGCTGAAAATTTGTTTGTTAATAATAATACAATAAATCAATTATTTAAACAATTTACTTATGGATACAATTTGTAAATTCGCCTTCTACATTCTCATGTTTTGCTTGCATTGGGGATTCCCCTTGAGCAAAACTCTAGTTTTGTTACTGTTAAGCGCTTTGGTGCTACCTACCGGAGGGCTTTACTAAACATTCAACTGAATATACTTCATATAAAAATCAGTAACATGTGTGGCATTAAAACCGGATCTGCTAGCGTTCTTAGCAAGAGTGACATATACGTATACCTGTATGTGTGTGTGATCGAAACCAGTCGCTTGCTATACGACTTCGTCATTTGAAAACACATAGCGTTTGTTTGAAAGGTGTTATTGTCGCAAATGCATTTCATGTTCAACTCCATGTAAAGGCACCGGTAATCCGACTGCAGGCAGGTGGTATTTCGACTTATGCCTGGGTCTTAAAGCCTCCTGCGTTTTCCAACTTAGTGAATAAAGATGGGTATCCAGCCCTTGCGTTTTTAATGTCTTAATCTCTCGGGTTTCATGGCCCGTTAGCTACAGTGCTGTTTTTAGGTATAGTTTTTAGTTTTTGACGACCTTCCATAGTTTCTGAGGACTTAATTGTGTCTTAGCATAATTAGCATTTCCATTTAGCATATGACGTGTTGGGTAACTTTCTCTATTGTTTTCCAGGGCGTTAAGATATACTGCGGGTGGGGCATGTTGAGAAAAAGAAACTCCGGAAACGAAGCAGAAACAAAAAGAACAGAAAGCGTGCCCGCAAAAACGGAAAAGCGGCTCTCGTGCGCTCCAAGCGATCCGCCGCTTAGTACGTGCAGAAGTTTAAATTGACTCGGGCGAAAAGGACGCACCTACCGGAAGGCTGGATTCGGCGACCAGGTCAGTCTAGCTCCCTCGGTGTCGAGTACGACTACGCTGTTATCGAACTTAAGAGGGCGCTAGGTAACCAGTCAATGAAGATGGGCATCAGTCCGGCTCGGGAAAATTTACCAGGAAATCATCGGATCCATTTCACTGCTTTTGACCAGGGGAAAGCGAATGAGCTGCTGTACCGTTACTGCGCGGTGGAAGACCAGTCAAATGACATCATGTACCATTACTGTGACGCACAGCGCGGTACGTCAGGCGCGGGGATATACGTCCGACTCTACGACCGCGAGACCCGTGTATGGGACCGTAGAGTGATCGGGATCTTCTCGGGCCATCAATGGGTGGATATGGGCGACGGACGACCGCCTAAGGAATACAACACAGCGGTGAGAATCACTCCGCGCAAGTTCGCACAGACATGCTTCTGGACAACAGACGACGACAGCAAATGCAGAGGGAATTAAGCCAACTTTTGCGGACGTGCTTGCGGCAACGGGCGAACATTTAACTGAACGCCACATTATATACATATCGGCGCTTTCAAGCATTTACACCACTTTCGTGCGCGCGCCGGGCTAGCTTAAACGAGGTGGACGAAACAGCATACTTTAGCTAAATTACAGCATACGTTATATATCTTTGAAAAAATAGGCGAGTTTTTTGTGTACGGGGTGCCAAGAGTCTTAAAAGGAGTTAGTTTTTTAAATTTTAGGCAACGGAAAGAAATTTTACGTGCCAATCAATTACAAAACGCATGCGACCTGTCCCCGTTTATGTTATTAACAACTCTGTGCATCTGTGTGTGGATTATCAACGTCATCGATTTGTAAATCGTCCATTATTCCTGTTCATCCATCTAATAACCAGGTCGTTGTCAGTATCCGCATCATGTAAGAAGGCACGTAGCGAATGGTTCCTTTTATTTAATCGTGCTTTTCCTTATTCTTTCTTTAGCATATCTTATTTTGCATTGTTATGTTTCCTTGTACCTTTTTGCGTCATTTTGGATCTGTGGTTAAGAATCCCCCAAAAAAGGAACCCGATTTAAAAGACTAGCTCGCTTTGCACCATACTTTTAACGTCTCATTCCCTGTCAGCAAGTTTTTGCTCCCCCACAAATCCCCATTTGGAGGTCACTTTTACCCACACATGTACCGCGCATATAAAGTATATGGATTTATTCTCGCTTATTTAAGTAAATACAAACGCGATGTTGTAACTGGTGATTTACAAAGACACAATATCATATTCGGAAGTGTTTGTTCAAGAATATTTCGGACAAAATTGAAGGGAATCACCACAACAAGAGGAAACTAATTTTAACCCCCAATCAGAACCTTAATAGATGCCAAATGGAAAAAAAGGATGAATAATCCATATTATGCTAATAATGACTACTATAAAATAATACTTGATTTTTACAAATATATCAAAGATCATCAACATATTATCAAGGTTATGTCTGGAAAGTAACATGCGAAAATTCTCAGCTTAATCACACAATTTCTTATGCCAATATAAAATAGGAATTAGACAGAAACACACATAAAGGAATGGATTTTTATGTAGAGATTTGCCTAGAAAACCACCTTTTTCTAAACCTGGTGCTTGTAAAAGTCAGGAAATGTTCAAGTTTCTTGATTAGCCTTTTCCAGCACCACCCATTCTTTATTAAAGGAGTTAAGTAGAAAGATTTTCTCCAGGTTTTCTCTCCTATTTTTAATAATTATTTATTTTGTATAGGGCAGGTTTTAAACACATGAATAACTTGTAATCCTGTTCTTTTTATGTAGAAATTCATAATTAAATAAGTCTTGTAAACTATTTACTCACACACCGTTGGATTTACTTCTCATACGCAAGCCGTCTATATATTTTTATGCGCAAGTTTTCCATTCATTTATGCATTATATCAATATTTTATTTGAAGAGTCGAAAGGTTGCGAGTTCGAAAACTGGTCGTTCCATATCAGTATTCCAACATTTGGCCTTAAAGACCTAATGCACAATTCAGAAAAAAAAACAAAAAAATTAACCCTTTTATTTTAAGTATTGACAGTGACTTAAGAAATTGGGTTTTATAAACTGACTTGAAGCAATGTGTTCTTTTAGATGGCATAGGGCAATGTGTCTTATGAAGTGACTTAAAGTGAATTATCCTGCAATATTGCCTGGAGCAACCTAAACATTTAACCCACTTTCCATATACTGCAATGTGATCACCCACGCAAAATGCTGATGCAGAACCAAGTGGAAGGGGAACATCGTTGGTAAGTTTGTTCCAAACCCCATTAGAGAGATCCATGAACTCTCCGCTTGTGAGTCGTTCGTTGTTTTTGCCAATTCCACCTTGAAAAAGTTGATCAACTTGGTTGGAAAACTAAAAACACGTGTGAAGTAATTTTACCGAAGGAATAAATGCGGGAACGAAGCTGTGTAGCTGCAAAGTCAGCTCTAGGAATTTTTAAGTTTTGTCCAATCTTCCAGGGAGGCCATCTATTTTGGTTAAGTATGTCAACAAGATCAGAAGCTGTGAAATAAACCAGTTAAAATAACTAGTAGTTGTCCATACGAATAACTTAAAGGTTAAACTTTCAGCCGAAGGGTGGCAGGTTGGAAACCGGTCATTAGCTCGTTCTTTCTGTTGTTGGAAGGGGCGTCAAAATTATTTCAACACAATGTAATACTTCCAGTAACCGACATTGGAAACGAGGTAATCTGACGATCACCTGTGTAATAACGCCATTTGTGTTTTCCTAGTGTGATAAAAAACTAGAAAATAAATTAAATAATCTCATAATAAAAATACCTCTTTTAATTTTAATGTTTAACGATCCATGGCGATAGAGGTAACCTCCCATGATGTACATCTTACCTATAAAAACTGGTCAATGAATATGCATTGATCTACAACAGTGTTTCTCAAATGGTGTGCCGCAAGAGATAGCTAGGTGCGATACTACATTTACTAAAAGTGAATTTCCTACCTTTAACAGCCACAACAGAAGCACCAGTTCGCCACGGCGTGGAACATGTTACCTCTTGGTTAAATCGTTTAGACACAATGTTAAACTTATAAATTATGTAAGTTGTTTCTGTCTGTTGGTTGCCATACCTAATTGCCTGAGTTGTACCGATTCCAAAAAGATAAATTGATGAAACGGCAACTAAATCTAAAAAAAAAATGTTAACACTTTAACAGGTAAATTTATAAAGTTAAAATATATCTTGGGTGAATACAGTCATACATGGCTCTGTCCCAAACTTAACTCCTTATATACAAGTTATCACGAAGAGCATACACCACAACAACTGGATTATGATTGGCTAAACTACAGCTGGCAATGAACAAGACACCTAGGGGACATTAGCTAAATTCAGTAAAATAATGGGTGGTACTGAAACTGAACAAACCGTCTATACCTATTCATTACACTGCAAGATATTACATAACCCGATGGTGTGTGAGGTATTCATAGGGTAATCTGTTTTGGTCCTATTTTATATGATTAGGCCTTTCTTTTAGTTGGAGTAGAATCCACTGCGCCTTAATCAGAGATATAACTAAACAGCTAATAACAAATAAATGTAATTTAATAATGTATAATTTTATCTACATTTAAATCTACCAACCAATATAGACCATATACTGGCATTCAAAATTATCTGGTAGTTGAGCGATTGTTCCCCATGTTTTTCCATCGTAACAATAGAGGTTAGAGTGGTCGCAGACGTAGCAATTGTTACCGTGAACACAGGAAGATAGAATAAAAGAAGCACAATTAATATTGACCTGCAAAACAATTTTCACTTTTGTTTTAGTTTTCCGAGCTTTATTATAAATAACATTGTTACAACAGACAGTAACTACACATGGTATGACAATTTCAAATGAAAACAGATATGTCCATTAAACCCAATATTAAATAAGACATTAATTTTCGCAGATTTTTAAACAATTCAAATTAAAAGTAGCAAAATGGAACCTGGAAAAAATTATAATTATGTAAAATGTTTTGCATCAAATATTTATACCTTGCGGAGTTGAAATTTGTTTTCTGTCGGATGGATATCAATAAGATTATATACCTCATTTGCAAAAAAACCAATGTTTGCATTTGCTAAAAAGAGAAATAATTATTAAATGAAAAAAATGTTACATTTATTATTTTAACTACCTGGAAGTAATCCCTTTCGTGGGTTGGCCTTAATATAAGTTTTATTCCCAACCAAATAGTAATGTTGCATTATCTTTTCACAACAGCTTCGAAATTCATAAAGAAAGTCCTGCAAATTGTGATTAACAAACACAAATAGAGAAGTCTAAACCAATAAAATTTGATAGCGATATGAAATAGTTTAAACAGAAAATATAAAGCATGGTTTAACAAATAAAATATGTCTAGAAAAGTCCCTCAAAATAAATCTAAATACCCAAACACTTTACATAGAAACTAGTGTAGAATGTTTATTATCAATTTCAAATGTATAATCGCCCCCAATTTGCTTAAAAAATAAAAATTGAGCTTTGAGAGATTGGAGGTATTTAGTTCAATAGCTTAAGTTTTTATAAAGTTGGAGAAAAAAGAGTAGGATTAAATAAACACTCTTACCTCTTTCCTGATAACATCTTCAATGTATTTAAGTGGCAGCTCAGACAAACGTATATGTTGAAAGAGGTTTGGGAAATACTCCTTCCTTGAATCGAGATCATGTTTAAGCCAACGAATCAAAGCTGCATAAACTTTTTTCTCGTTTATTACAACCACCTTTTGTGAAGAAAAAAACATTTCCAAGTCTTGAAAATCCAAATTTACAAAGCCGTCTTGCTGGACCACTTCACCAAAATGACTCTGTAAATATTTCTTTGCAGCATTTGTCAAGTCAGCCAAAAGATGTAACTTCCCTATTTGAAAGAGGTGAAGGCAGTTTTTTGGACTCGAAACTTGCACCACATACTCAGTAGCTAGATCCAGCAATTCTAGAAGTAAATTTAATCGAGTCTTCTGTCATTCATGTGTGTAATATATATTTGGTAAATATTGTAAAGAAAGAACTTTAAGGGTTTAATCTCATGCTAGCATGGCGGCTGTTCAGAACTTGTGCTCCAACAAACAAAACATAGAATTGAATATGACATAAATTTCCTAAACCAATATTCTTTTTCTTAAAATCACTAAATTTTTTAATTTCAAGGTGGCTGGTTTTAATAACATGAAAATCCTATCGCACAATCAGTAAGTAATTTCATAAATTTTAAATCACCTTGTATTTGCATCAGTGCAGCAGATTGAATTATCTCTTCGATATTTTTAACCGAAAACTTAATCTTTCCAGAATAAAGAAAGTCTAAAATCCACTTCATGCAATCTTCAGAAATATCTTTCATTACAACTTGCTTTTCAAATGATTCTTTCATCTATTTAGGATTTCATTTTAACTAATTAATATATAACGCGGTTGCATCCGCTATTTTAATATATTTTTTGCTTTTGAATATGTATTTTAACGACTGTTTTTTTGCCATCTTTTTCTGTGTATTGATTTGATTTATTTGCTGCTCTTATTACAAGGGCAAAAACTGATCCAACTAAATCCAGTATAAAAAGAGTGTAACTTCATCACATGTTGTTTCTGTTGTATTTTGGGTTGTAGCATAAAGATTCATATTTTAACTTACCAAAACTACTCACCAGCGGGTTACACCAAAGGTATTACAGTGTGTGAATAAGAAATCGATTAAGTTTAGAAGTTTAGAGTTTAGTTGAGACTTCTGGCAAACACAATGAAAATTTCACAAAGGGAATTGTCAGATAATCGGCAAACACACTGGAAATTATCTCAAGGGCAATTGTCAGATCATCTTGCGAATATGTCAGGGGACATTTTTACTGTGTGTTTGCCAGAAGTCTCAACTAAACTCTAAACTTCTAAACTTAATCGATTTCTTATTCACACACTGTAATACCTTTGGTGTAACCCGCTGGTGAGTAGTTTTGGTAAGGCATGTCAACTGTTGGATTACCGGAGAGCTCATGCAGCGTTTAGTATTTGATTGTGAAGTTTTTATAGGTTCAATACCAAATAATTCACCGGGTTCGGACAATATCAAATAAGCGTCCTAAAGACACAACTCATAAGCTAGGTAATGGTTTCAATTCAATAACCTTACAGCTAATGCACAAAACTCGAATTATCTAAGCAATGCAGTTGGATTGTTCCTTGAAGCTTCAGCATCTTTATCAAGTTAACAAACATTCAGTCCGACCGTTTAGTCTGGTGGTTAAGTGCGACGCCTTTCAACTGAAGGGTTGCAGGTTCGAAAATGGTCGCGTGCTAGTCGGTTGTGTCCTTGAGCAAGGCACTTAACGCAAATTGCCTGAATCCAGCGCATTAACGGGTTCTACCAAATTGAAGAAACGTGTGAATCATGCACAACCCATTGCAATAGCTTTGGCAACCCGACGATGGGCGTGTGGTGATCTAAAAATTGCTCGTGTGTTACGCTAAACCCCTTGGTTTTGCCATTCATGTGAATAAACATAAATTTCCTATTCCATCCTATCTGTCCTTTAATTCTCCTATCAAGTTAACTTGTATTGATCACTCAAACCACCTTTGAGGTAAACATGACATTGAAGTATTCGCTTTTGGCTGCAAGTATATTCTGATGAACTGGAAACTCTTTGTCACCGACATGTATTGTGAAGTCACAGTACTCCTTATTTGTTCGTTGTCTATGAGTAAGAATTGGTTAGTAAACGGTGTGACCAAATGGTGATCACAATTTATATACATTTCTTCGTGACATGCCCACAATGGGTTTAAAATTTTAAAGAAAGGTTTAAAAAAGAAATTGAGTTGGTACAGAATTCCAAATATACCTAATCGCCGTTTAACCGGATTGGTGTTTTTTTCATTCATTAATTTTTGTTTAACAAAATATATAGAGAGGATGACAGACTGAAAACTTTGCCACCCCAAAATTCAAATTTTGCTATGTAGGTTGATGGATATAATTGTGTTATTTAACGAATTTTAATGTGTTTATATACTGAAAATCAATAATCCAGGTCCATAAAGTATAACAATTGTTGTAGCTATTGCTATACCAAGTAATTTCTTAGAAAGTTTGTAAATAAACAGATTATAAACATACTTTTGATTATAAACATACATATTCGATTAATTGCTATAAAGACACTTAACTTGTACTTGTCGATGCTTTGTAAACATTGTCAATAATTGTCAATAATACTTTACCTGTTCAAATGTTCCATCAGCTGCCGTGGGTATGTATTGGATTCCATCATTTTTGCTGATTCATCTTTCTCTTCTTCGATTTCAGATACTGGAACCACTAGAGCAAGATCATCAGGACGTATTGACTGCTCCGCCATTGCGGAAGGTAATAGATCTTAAACTTTGCTAAAATAAGCGACACAGCGGCAAATAGTTTTTTTTTACTTATGACTTTTTAAACTAAACGTCTAACCCTTACTTCGGAAAAACACAAATTAATGTAGCCTTTTTTGGTTAAAATATAATTTATAGCTCGTACCCTAGACTAATTATTTAATGTATTAAAATTTAATATGCTGTTATATGATTTTAGTTTCAAACGTAAAAATTGGTACAAATATTCTTGCAAGGAATATCCCAATAAGTAGTTTCCTTTGTTTATTTTACATTGGGGATTCCCCTTGGACAAAAATCTAGTTCCGTTACTGTTAAGGCGCTTTGGCGCTATATAACTGCGTCCTTTGAAAGCACATAGCGTCTGTTTCAAAAGTGTTAGTATCGCAAACGATTTTCATGTTCAGCTCCTTCTATATCCGGTACCCCGACTGCGGGCAGGTGGTATTTCAACTTATGCCTGGGGTTATTCACCACCTACGTTTACCCAAACAGAAAAATCTACATTATGTATTATTGGTGAAGAAAGGTACAAGCTACAACTAAAGCAAAAACAGCAAAAGGGAATTAACAATGTAGTAAAAAACCTGGTATTTACAGAAAGCTAAAAGGGTTCCACAGTAATTTGTAGGATATTCAGATTTATCATCATATATCGAGTGTGATCACGCGGGCAATCGTCAGAATACCTCACGCACACTTACAGGTTAGTTTTAACTAAAAAAATGAAATCAATAGTAGAACTTTGTAAATAATAATAATTTTTATATGACATTTTACAAAAAGAAGTTTAATCGAGACCTTCATTTTTTGAACCAACGTTTACCGCATGGTACCTGCCTTTGTTCCGTGAGACAATGTTCAACAAAGGAATCGTTAGAACAAAGGTGACGATACATACATGGCAGATTTGGGGTTGTGATAAAACTGTAGAAATGTATCATCATATATAACAAACTGCAAAAACCGTATGGTTTATTCTTTTGTATCCTTTTTTGAAGCACTTAACAGACATTGCCTGGACCCAGTGAATTGATGGGTTCTATTAAAACGCTGGATTCATATAATAAATTCAATACAAAAAAAGGGTTTCAATGACAAGTGTATAATCGGATTCGAAACTTAAACCTTAAGGACAGCCACAGAAGCAGCGACCACGGACGCAAGGGTGCTGGAATACGTCATATACTAAGCAGCCATAGGAAAAAGCTTACAGAATATAGTAAGTAGCTAAGTACCAGGTTTGCGCGAACTTTTATTACCAGAGAAGAAAAACACAAATACTAGACCCTTCAGTTTAAAAATATCAAAGACGTCTAGAACTACCCTAAATGTATTGAAGCGAAAATATGTCACTGTACCGCACCCATCACTACGCTTAGCTTTACTTTTAACCTGTATATTTCTCGCTAGAATTTTCTGTTCTGTCTCGTCCATATTAATTTACATTTAACACACGCCCATTTCTTTATCGAAAGCGCTATCAAATTTGCGAGTTACTTTGCTTAATAAAGAGAAGTATTATCATTATGTGGAGTAACTCATATAGCAAGCGACATTCATATAGAAACGGACTTAGGAAGTTCAAACGATTGTGACGTTATTGTCAAAAGAGCGTGACAATTCAGTTATATGTGAAGTATTAGTTAAACACTTTTAATGTTGCGTTGCACCTATAAATAACTTCATCCATTGTTGAGCTGCTAATCTGACTTTGCCATTTCCTAAATCTTGGCCCGGCCCGTTTATATTCAATGGAGCGCTTGAATTTATTTCCGAACAACATTATTTTGTAATTTTGAAATGTATTTCTTCTTACTTTGAATACTCAACTCGTACTTTTGAATGGTTGAAATCAATGATGTTGTATGTACAAGCACAAGGCAATAGTTCGTCGAAATCATTATTGTAAAGACTAAATCTTCATTTGATACAAAAAAATAACTGTCATGGTAAATTTATTACCGGTAAAAGCAATGTTATCTAACTGAAAAATATGAAAATATATAACAACATAACAACCATAGAAATTGTCTTTTTAATTTTTATTTTATTGCTAGAAGTTTTGAACTCATAATGGGGATGCTTTGGTTTAAAAATAACTCGTATCCATAAATAAACAGGCAGTTTGTGTTTTCTAATTATAATTTGCGATTAGGTTTGATACGGAACTTGTAGATACGGAACGGAAGATTGTTGGGACGATACGGTACAGTTGTAGAGATACGGTTTTCTGTATGATTTAAAATGAAGGGACCATAATCAGTAATTGACGGGTATACAAATAAAATAGTAAACATTACACTTACCAAATTTGGCTTTAAAACCGGGACGGAAAAATACTGTGTCGGATAAAAATTCTACGCTGCAGTCTCTACGGTGAATAAATCAAAAAGAAAGCATGTTCTATTGTAACACAACCCAGCATTGTGGCGTAATTTTGGTTGTGACGCAATTTATGAATTATCATAGACATCAATAAAACATTAAAGGGTCGATATATCTTACTGTAGGTATATATATATATATATACATATATATATATTCTTTTCTTTCATTTTATTCAGTTGGAAGTTAAACAAATGAAAGTGGATTTGCCAGTCTAAGACAATTAATTTTACTGCTTAACCTATTAGAAATAATGGGTCCGTCTATATCAGTGATTCCCAACCGCGGCTCCGAGGGCCGCATGCGGCTCCCAGCTAGCCTTCTTGCGGCTCTCATTGACCTTTGAAAATCCCCCAAAAATATTAGAACAATCTGATTCTAATAATAAAAAAAATAAAATTAGTATTCTAAAATTACCCTTGCTTAGTTTGAAGGCTGGGAAAAAAGTTTTTACTTCATAGTTAAGATTAGAGGCAAGGAAAGTTGTGAAAAGGCTGCTATTGTTACGTCACTCTCACTTTTTCTTAAAGCAGTGTGTTTTCATGTTTTCATGAGTGTTTTCATGCGGCTCCATACGTATTCTAAAATTTGAAATTTGGCCCCGACACTAAAAAAGGTTGGGAACCACTGGTCTATATTCTATTACAGTGAATCAATATGTATTTAAATCATGCAAATTGACATAATTCTCTTCTCTTAAGCAATACCATGGGTTAAACGATAGTTTAATGACTTCCCTGTAGACCGATATATGTTGGTGACAGGATATCGCCTTCAGTGTGTACAGCTTAAAAGGATAGTGCATAATCCGCAATTATCTACGGCACGAGGAGTTAATGCATTTACTCCTACTTCCCGGTTTTATAAGATAATCAAAACTATATTTCCGTAATCATGACGCATTTTATTGTTGCCTTTAGTTTAAAGACATAATACACGCCGATTATATCTTGCAGCAGATTTTCAAGGGTTTGTCTAGGTTTTACCATGTTATACAAACTAATCCGACATTTTCGATTTATGCTTGTTTAAAACTAAACGACCTCGCAAATCCCCTTCGTTTCATCTATGTTTGTAGTTTTATATTATAAATTATCGGGAGTTATAACTACCCAAGTGAAAATTAAATCTCTTGACTAATTGAAGACTTGTATTTGTGTCATTATATTTAATCAATTACTAATTAGAAAAAGTTAAAACGACTGTCTGTATTATTAAACTGTTAAAATATTGTTTAAACTCGTTCTGGAAATTCTTTAAATTTGTTATACAAAATTTCATTTTTGACATATCTAAAACATGTTTTAAAAATATTTACACAATAACCGCTATCACCAGAACCGTAGAACAAAATCCCATGTGGGTACACATCCATGTGTGTGGGATCGAAACCAGTCGCTTGCGAAACGAGTGCGTGTTTGAAAAGTTTTAGTATCGCAAATGATTTTTAATGTTCAACTCCCTGTAATAGCGCCGTTATCCCGACTGCGGGCAGGTTTGTCCCGCCCGTTGGTCGAACGGTTAAGTGCGTCGCCTTTCAATCGAGAGGGAGCAGGTGCGAAACTTGATCGCTAGCTAGTCGGTTGTGTCCTTGGGCAAGGCACTTAACAGACATTGCCTGACCCCAGCGGATTTATGGGTTCTACCAATTTGAAGGAACGTGTCTATCATATACAACACACTGCAATAGCTCCGGTAGCCCGATGATGGCTTCGAGGTGATTCGACGATTGCCCGTGTGTTAACCACCTTGGTTTTCCCAATCACGGGGATAAAGATAATTATTCTATCCAACTATCCTATCCTCCTAGGTGGCATTTCGACTTATGCCCGGGTCTTAACGTCCCCTGCTCTGTCCACGTTAATGTTATTAACAGCTCTGTACATCTGTGTGTGGATTATCAACGTCATCGCTTTGTAAATCGTCCATTATTCCTGTTCATCCTTCTAGTAGCCAGGTCGTTGTCAGTATCAGGCCTTTCAGCATAATGTAAGAAGGCACGTAGCGAATGTCTACCTTTATTTAATCGTGATTTTGCTTATTCTTTCTTCAGCATATCTTATTTTGCATTGTTCTAGCTCCCTTTGTACCATACTTTTAAACGTCTTATTCTCTCTCAGCAAGTTTTTGCTCCCCCACAAGCGGCATTTAGAGGTCACTATTACCCACAAATTTAGCGCGCATATAAAGTATATGGATTTATTCTCGATCTATTAAAAAGTATGCCCCTTTCGTTATCGAATGTGACGATTCGGATGTCGCAGTTTCTGCCACTTTGAATCAAGACGAGCGACCAGTGGCTTTTATGTCTCGTACCTTACAGGGGAGCGAGATTCATTACCCCGCATTTGAAAAGGAAGCAATAGCTGTTATAGAAGCAGTACGAAAGTGGTCTCATTTGCTTTCTAGGAAAACGTTTCCACCAATCACTGGCCAACGTTCCGTTCCTATTATGCTCGACAGTTATGATGGATCAAAGATTAAGAATAAAAAAGTTCAGCTATGGCGCATGGAGCTGGCTGCATTTTCATACGTTATGAAGTATCGCCGTGGAAAACAAAACGTTGGCCCAGACTCTTTTACGAGAGCATTTTGCTCCTCATCCTCGGCGTGTACAATCTGGAATACCTCCACAATAACCTGTCATCCTGGTGTCTCACGGCTGCTACACTTTGTTCGTATAAAGAACCTGCCCCACTCAACTGCGGATGTTCGGAGGGTTACAGCTGAATGTAAGGTATGCGCTGAACTTGAACCACAATTCTTTCGACCAAATACGGGAACCATAATCAAGGCAACACAGCCCGTGGAACGTCTAAGCGTAGATTTTAAAGGTCCCGTTTCTTTAACATCCAGCAATAAGTATTTTTTGATTATTATTGACGAGTTTTCACGATTTTCCTTTGTTTCTCCATGTAAGGACATGACGACCCTAACCGTGATCACTTATCTCGACAAGTTGTTTGCGTTCAAAATATTTTGTTAAGACGTTGCATTGCGTCAAGCAAATCAAGTATCTATCATCCTGCTGGAAATGGACAAGCGAAATGTGTTGGGACTATATGGAAAACTATTTTGCAGGTTTTGAAGACCCTTTACATCTTTAGTATGTACTGCTACTAATGCAACGCTCCACGAACGTTTTTTAAGTTTCAAGAAGATCAACAACCGACGAATCTCTTCCAACATGGATGACCAACCCTGGAAAAGTATTTGCGGGCCGATTTGAGAGACCAAACAAGAGCGCGCCGCTAGCAGACGAGGTTGAACTGGTAAATATTAATCCGACCAACGCAAATGTTCGGTTTCCCTATGGTCGCCAAGCTACTGTGTCTTTCAGTGACATTGCAGCCACCTTGTCCGCCGGATCCTGTTGATCACGTGACTGCTGATGGCGATATAGAACTTAGTTCGGAAATTTTAAACCATGTCTCGCATAATTTAAGCAATAAATCCAGCCCCGCTAATTCTAATAACCCTTCTACAATTGATATTGTCAGCGAGCCTAGTAGGGGAAAGGCGGCACCTATGACCATGCGGGACCTTTGAACCACCCAACACAAAAACTTAAAAATCAATACAAAAAACTTAAAATCAATACAAAAACAATACAAAAACTCTTTAAAACTTAAAATCAATACAAAAACTCTTTAGCGCATATTTTAATCACGAAACGAATCATTATGAAAACTGATTTCTCTGTAGAAAATGGCGGGACATTCGCGAAAATATTGTTGAACGTTGAAGTTGTAGTTGTTTTTGTGTTTTGTGTATGTTTATAAACTATGACTTCCAATCGTAATTTTGTTTTAGCAATAAGGCAGCATATTGTTAAGATTAATTAATTTTAGTCAGTGATAGAGTATAGGTAACTGTTCCTTTTTAGTAGACCGTTTAAAAATCAAAGCTATATTTTTAACCTTATGACGGGCTTTTAAAGAATGATGTTAATATTTTATCTTTATTTTGGTAACTTTTTTATGCTTTAATCACTCAAAGACAAGTATATTTGTACAATACAGGCCTATCAGCCAATAGGTTATACCATATTTTCTTGTTTTATTAGCCTTTGAACTTAATTTTAATGAAACGCCTAGTATGCAAACTGCAATACGGTAATACGTTAATTAGTATGCTATTGCAGAAATTTAGTTAAGGATAAATTGTTTTAGTCAAAGTTACCGGGCAACACTAAAAGGAGGGAAAGAGGGAATCTCATCAATAAAATTACGGAAACTAATTTAAACCCTGCCCTAAACACTAATCTCAACCCCAGAACTAACCCTAACTCCAACCCCATGTTTAAAACTAAATTGAATGTCAGAATCTTTATTTTAGTGTGCAGTTTCCCTCACTCCCGCTTTCCTTCCTTTTAGTTTCACCCGAAGTTATCCAAAATTAAAAATGCCCGCTAAAAGCTTAAGCAATCTTCACATGGGTCATTCAGTAAAGTTAAAATGAAAATTGCTGTGAAATCTGTCATCATAAAAAGAGAAATCTGTTTCAAGAGGACATGTTTTTGCCAAGCGTCGTTTCTAATCAGCCAGAACCAGAAAGTTTACGCAAGAAAATAGAACCAGTCCAGTTTCAGTTTCAGAAGGAGCAAGTTGTGTGGTCAGTGTTGATTCCTCAACTAGTTCATCGATCGATGTTTCACCCCAGGTCCCCAGCAATTACAGCCTTATCCACATGCTCCAATTAGAGATAAGAACAGCAATTGAGAAAAGTTAAAGTCCAATATTAACAGATTCATCATATCGGTAGCTTTGGAGAGAGAAAGAGTCACTTCTACAAGCAGCAGCTGAATATTCTAATCACTTAAAGAAAGAGTCACTTCTAGGCAGTAAATATTAATAAAAGTTAATAAATCACTTTTATTTGTTTAAAGTGGGTTGTTGTTACTAAATTAATCGAATTATGTGGTTATCAATCAAAATACTGTTAATTTTTAAGTGGCTCAAAGGTTCCTATAGGGTGGCTCAAAGGACCCAACCGTAGGTGACCTTTAAGTCACTTTGAGTCTTGGTACATTGCAAAAGCTTCAAACGTTGTCAAAATAAGCTCCAAATATGGTAGCACTGGTAACACTTGTGTTTAACCCAAGTACATCAACCATAGAAATCTTATAAAACTTTTTCGAAAAAGTGGCTCCTACCCCTAATATAACTCCTGTTAATACCGAGCATACTGTAAGACGCTCTGCTCGCAGTAACAAAGGCATACCCCCTCAACGATAATGCAACTCATATTTTTAAGAAGGGGTGAATGAAATGGTATTTTATTATGACATCACTTAATCAGTCTGGCGCGCGTGTTTTCGTTGATTAATTTATTATATAGCTTGTTTAAATTCAGTTCTTTACTTTTGCCTTTACTTGTATTTTGGACGACATTACGTTTAGTTTGTAAGATGCTAAATTATCTGTGTTACAGCGCCAATTTAAGTTATAAGTTTGTTAAAACTGTGAATAAAGTCAAATTCAGTGCTTTTATAAAGACACTTAAAATCCACTGAAATTAAATATTTTTGCCAATTTTGTTTTATTGCCGTAAGTTTAATGATTTTGAGTTAAGGCTCACAATGAACAGTTAGTTCTTAGTTATCCATGCATTTTAAATCTGGATTTTATCACTGGCTCATTAAAGAAAAGGTCCAGTAGGTCGAGACAAAACCATAAATTTATTTTCCAACAAAAGAATAATAGTAAATTTGAATAAAAACAGCTTTAATATTTTTAGTTTGAGTTTACCCAAAAACATAATACCACCGTCCAAACAACGTTTGGTCAGATAATGCAATTTTCATCTCCTGGTTGGCAGGTGTTGGCCTAAATATTTAAAAATCAACAAAATAAAATGTAGGTTTAAATGTTGGAGTGTGAAATAAAAATGTAATGTCAGAACAAATGATAATTTTACTAAGTAAAGTCCATATGCGCCACTTTAATATTCGTCACTGACACTGTGAATAACAATCGTATGTATCTACCAATATCAAAGAAAGAAAAAATGCTTCAGAGGATCATACTTTAAAGGCGGATGCACACATACCCTTCTGCGGCTGCCGCAGAGTGCTTACGGCGCGGCTCTGCCGCGTGTCAGTGCACACATCGCCGCAACGGGGTTTTTGAGCGGCTTGTGCGCCAATAAGCGGTCAATTTTCTCGGTCCTGCGGCGCTTGCGGCCGAGTAGAAAAACTTCTACTTTGCCGCAGAAGCCGCACAGCTACAAATCTGGTTAAAAGCAAAAAAAAAAACATTTTTTAATATTGCAGCATAGTTTGGTTAAGAATTTAGCCTGGGATAGATGTATTGTTGTTTTGCTTTGTGGATTAGGTCCAAGACTCATATTTAACCAACTTTATTTAAAATTGTAGGATTTGTAGCCTAAATATGGACGAGGCATTAAAGTTAAAAACCGTTTATTAGGTGACCAATAAAGTGATTAAAGCATACATTATGAAACTGAGTGTGATCCTGGAAGGTAAGATATTAGGCTATTTAATTTTAATTATTGTATTGTTTCACTTTCAAGTGAAGTAAGATTACACAAAAAGCAGTGCCGGTATAATAGAATATTATTTAACTTCAAAATCTAGGAGGCACCGATAAAACCCTGGAGTTGACTAGTCCTAATGGAGGCACCAAACTAGATAAATTATGTTTTTTTTGTGCCTTCCTGTTTTGCTGTAGTATTTTGCCATTTTTTTTGTAAATTGTTGGATTTTCAGTTAACGCCATATTTGTTTTGGTATATATATATATATATATATATATATATATGCCATTCACTCTCGTTATTACCGTTACTTAAAGACTTTCTTGTTAAACTTCCAAATATATTAATTGATCAGTGCACAATGATATTGGTACCCTGTTTAGTTTTTTTGCAATGTTGTGGATTAGGCCTACACTGCAAAAACTACAAATTATTAAGTCATGCACTCCCGAGATCTTGTTGAAATGGCCTTTCGAACTGGTCGGTCACTCTCACTCTATTTTATGATACCATTGGGCTATGTACCGGTATATTGTATATTAAATATATATATATTTGTATGGATGTGTATACCAATACAAAACAGTATTTTGATAGTTAATTTCTATTGTTTTTTTTCTAGACAGATATGGGTACACAAGATGTTGACAGAGAGAGATTTAAAATCTGAGTTTGTCTTTTTGTGAAATTACAGAAGATTTGTCAGATGTGTTGGACAATCTGGAAAATTAATGCTAGTAACCCATACCGGCACTGTATTAGTCTAGTACCAAGCTGGAAAAGACAGAAAAGAAGAAACTACATATGATTGAATCATTCATACAAGTTATATCTTCATGAACGTTGGTAGAGGGGCATGAAGTAATGGTTAGCGGTTTGTGTTATAGGATAGTGGTTGGTTTGGTATTTCCACTCTTTTTAGAATATTTCAAAATTTTAATTGAATATTATAAAAAAAAATGAGAAAGTTTTATTTCCATATGTAGTTAAGTTAACAGTGTTGTTGGTTGTGGTCAATGTTTTTGTGCAGAGTAAGTAAAAAATTTCGTTCACATACAGAGATTGCACAAAAGCACCCTGGCTGTAATGCACACAGAATCAAATTTACATTGGCTTGAACACTACAACTTTGTACTAAACTAGCTGATGTGGTAGAATTTTATTTCTCAGTAGAAATTCATTTGACTGAGTCATCCACATGATAGTGATATTTATTTTAATTGTATATATTGTTCTTTTCTTACTGTTTCCATTTTGTTACATGTATGCCCTCTTTATTTAGTTGTTGTCTCCTGTCCAGGTCCACGAGGTGTGTGGTATTGAATAAAGTGGAGGACTTAGACAGCAGAGAAATATTGAATAAAGAGGACATGCATGTAACCATACTTTTCCTAATGTTTATATAATAATTTTGTTCCATGTGTTCTTTCAAATTTCTATCCCTTTGTCTACTATTGAATAAATTCCTTACTTTTCAGTAGTGATTGAATTGTTATTTTTTTTGTATTGACAATGAAGAAGAGAAAAAAATTTGACTCTTCGGGTAATCACTACCAGATATGAACAGGTCAGCCCAGTTGGGCCTTAAAACCACTCAACTTTGGGAAACATTTGCTGGTGTCGTACGCAGTCAAAAGTTTAGTCAATTCTCATTAGTATTTTGCAAAAATAGTAATCCTAACCTAATACATTGAATGAAATGAACTTATCTTTTGACTAGAAAATCAGTTCTGGGAAGGTATATGCCTAATCATAAACTCTAAACCCTTGATTTGCAAAGAAAAGGCCATTTTAGTACCAATCTTTGCATTGTAATAGCGTCCTTGGAAACCGGGCAGTGTGAATGTGGTGTGCATGGTGAGTCGCACAGCCGCACAAGATGACCGCAGCCGCGCCGCTTACTGCTCGGGGATTCCCCGCCCGCAGCCGCAAAAGTTGTCATGTGTGCATCCGCCTTAATTATATATCACTTAATAATGATGACTTATTGCTCAAATAAAATATGCCCATTGAAAGAAAAAATGGATACATTATGAATATTATAGCTAACTATGCTTATGTAAAGTTCTTTGCATTCCTTGTGTTCCTTCCATGATTGCACTTAAATTAACAATTTAACGCGCAGGGCTTCTTGCTGCGGCGCACTGTATATAAAAGTGTGTTTGTTAGCAGCAATGTGAGAGACAGAATAAAAACTGCCGTTATACGATTCGCTACACTTATAAGGATTCTTTTAAAATAATACTTGATATTTGACATAAAAACAACTATTTCAAAGATCATTAACAGGTAGTGTCCCATTTGAGATGTAACATGCGAAAATTCTTAGCTTAATCACACAATTTCCTATGCCAATATGAAATAGAAATTGAGATTCAAACAAAAGATTTAAACATAAAAGAGTGGATTTTCCACCTTTTTCCACCTTCCACCTTTTCTCCTGCTGACATGTTCAACTTTCTCGACATTTTCCAGCACCACCCATTCTTCATTGAAAGAGTTGAATAAAAATATTTTCTTCAAGGTTTCACCCCTATTTTAATAATTATTTATTGTGTATTGGGCAAGTTTTAAACACATAATGGGCTTGTAAGCCGGTTTGTTAATATAGAAATCCATATTTAAATAAGTCTTGTTAACTATTTACTTACACACCTTTGAATTAAGTTCTCATACCCGAACTGAGTAAAGGTGTTTGTGCACAAGTTTTCCATTCATCTATGTGCCATATTAATATTTAAATTAAAAAGACTAAAGGTTGCAGATTCGAAAACTTGCCGCTAGCTAGCTAGTTGTGGAAAGCACTTAACAGACATTGTCTGAACCCAGTGGAATGATGGGATATACCAAATTGAAGGTACGTGTCAATCAAACACAACACACTGCAATAGCTCCAGTAACTCAATGTTGGGCACGAGGTAAAGATAAACATGGATCTCAAATCCTAAATATCTAATGCAAAATGCAAGAAAAACACAAAATAAATTAGCATGGAGCAGCAGTGTCAACATTTAACCTACTTTTCATATACTGCAATGTGGTCACCCACGCAGAATGCTGATGCAGAACCAAGTGGAAGAGGAACATCGTTTGTAAGTTTGTTCCAAACCCCATCAGAGAGATCCATGAACTCTCCGCTTGTGAGTCGTTCATTGTTTTTGCCAAATCCACCTTGGAAAGGTCGATCAACTTAGTTGGAAAACTAAAGACATGTGTGGAATAATTTTACCGAAAGAGTAAATGCGGGAACGAAGCTGAGCAGCTGCAAAGTCAGCTCTAGGAATGTTTAAGTTTTGTCCAATCTCCCAGCTAGGCCATCCATTTAGGTTAAGTATGTCCACAAGATCAGAAGCTGTAAAATAAACTGGTTAAGCTAACTAAAAAAATTAATTTTTTAAATTATCTATATGAAAAACGTGGTGGTTTAATTGTGCCGCCTTTCAGTCCAAAGGTTGCAAAACCGGTCATTGGACGATTCTTTCTGTTTTTGGAAGAAACATCTCAATCATTTTAACACTGCAATACCTCCAGTAAACGACATTGGAAAGGAGGTAATCTGACGATAACCTGTGTAATTACGTCCTCTGTGTTTTCCCAGTGTGATAAAAAAATGAGAAAATAAATTAAATAATGTTCTTGTAATAAAAATACCTGTTCTTATGTTGGACGATCCACAGCGATAACGATCGGACGATGCATGGCGAGGAAGGTAACCTCCCATGATGTACATCTTACCTGTAAAACATTGGTTAACTAATACGCATTGATCTAAGACTTAGATCTTAGATTCTTTAGGTACTTAGATTCTAAGTACTAAAGTGAATTCCCTACCTTCAACAGCCACAACAGAAGCACCAGTTCGCCAAGACGTAAAGCGTGTTTCCACTTCGTTAAATTGTTTGTTCTCGATGTCAAACTTATAAATTTGGTAAGTTCTTTCATTCCGTGATATGATTTTCCCTAGTAAGAATAAAGATGCCCTAGTGGTAGGCCTGGCGGACCGAAAACCACGAACGGATTGAACTTCAATTAAATCTGAAAAATAAGTGTACACTTTAACAGGGAAATCTATAATGTTGAAAATATATCTTAGCTAGTCATGCATAGCTATGTGCCTATTGGCCAACTCAACCCCTTATACACAATATATCACAAAGAACATACACTACAACCACTGGCTATGGCCTTGCAGTGGTAATCCGGGAATAAACAAGACACTTGGTGGACATTGGCTGAATCCAGTGAAATTATGGGTTGTACTAAAACTGAATAAAACGTCTAAACCTATTTTTTACACTGCAAGATATTACATAACTCGATGGTGGGTGAGGGATTCTTAAGGTAATCTGTTTTGGACCGATTACTTGTGCCAACACTGAAGCTATTGTAATGTATTGTATTTGATTAAGGCTTTCTTTTAGTTTTAGTATAATCAACTAATCCACTGCGCTATAACCACAGACACAACCAACTAGCTTATAATAAATAAATTTAATTTAATAATGTATAATTTTATCTAAATTTAAATATACCAACCAATATAGACCATATACTGGCATTCAAAATTATCTGGCAGTTCAGCGATTGTTTTCCATGTTTTTCCATCGTAACAATAGAGGTTATACTGGTCGCAGACGTAACCATTGTTACCATGAACACAAGAAGATAGAATAGAAGAAGAAAAATCTCTCCTAACTTTTTTTTTCACTTTTTCCACCTTTATTAAAATATTGTTAAAACAGTCAGTAACTAAACATGGTATGACAATTTTAAATAAAAACAGATATGTCCATTAAACCAAATATTACAAAACATAAATTGCCGCAGATTTTTTAACATTTTAAATTAATATTAGCAAAATGGAACCTGGAAAAATTTATGTAAAATGTTTTGCATCAAATATTTATACCTCGCGGAGTTGAAATTTGTTTTCTGATGGATGGATATCAATATGATTATATGCTCCATTTGTAATAAACCCAATGTTTGCATCTGCTAAAAAGACAATCAATTATTAAATAAAGAAAATGTTACATTGATTGATTTTCCTACCTGGAAGTAATCCTTTTCGTGGATTGGCCTCAATATTAGTTTTACTCCCAACCAAATAGTAATGTTGCATTATCTTTTCACAACAGCTTCGAAATTCATAAAGAAAGTCCTGCAACGTGTGGTTAAAAAGCACAAAGACTGTGGTCTAAACCAATAAAATTTGATAGCAATATAAAATAGTTTAAACAAAAAAAAATGCATGATTAAACAACTAAATTAGCACTAGGAAAGTACCTCAAACTAAAGGTAAATACCTAAACACCATACACAGATTTTTTATTATCATAATCCCAATATGATCGCTGTCAATTTGTTTAAAAATCAAAATTAAACTTTGTAAGATTGGAGGTCTTTTTGTTCAATAGATTGCAGGGTCTTTAGTTCAATAGCCCAAGCTTGTTAAAGTTGCAGAAAAAAAGGATTGTATTAATTAAGCGCACCTACCTCTTTCCTGATATCATCTTCAATGTATGTAAGTGGCAGTTCAGACAAACGTATATGTTGAAAGAGGTTTGAGAAATACTCCTTCCTTGAATCGAGATTATGTTTCAGCCAACGCATCAAAGCTGCATAAACTTTTTTCTCGTTTATTACTACCACCTCTTGTGAAGAAAGAAACATTTCCAAGTCTTGAAAATCCAAATCCACAAAGCCGTCTTGCTGGGCAGCTTCATCGAAGTGACTCAGTAAATATTTCTTTGTAGCATTTACCAAGTCATCCAAAAGATGTAACTTCCCGATTTGAAAAAGGCAAAGACAATTTTGTGGACTTAAAACTTGCACCACATAATCAGTAGCTAGATCCAGCAAGTCTAGTTGTAAATTTAATTGATTTGTCTGTCATTCATGTGTGTAATACGGTAAAATATCTGTGGTAAATATTGTAGGGAAAGAATATCAACATTGAAGGTATTATCTCATGCTAGCATGGCGGCTCTTTAGAATTTGTGTGTTCCAACAAACAACTATAATGTTAAATATGAGAGAAACTTTGCTAAACCAATATTCCAGTGGTTGTTTTTTTTTCGATTGGTCCAACAGATTAGTCTGGTGGATTAGTGCATTGCCTTTCAGTCGAAGGGTTGCAGCTTCGAAACTGGTCGCTAGCTAGTCGTTTGTTTCTTTGGGAAATGAACTTAACTGACAACTTACCGGATTAATTATTTCTACCAAATTGAAGGAAAGTGTGAACTATACACAACACAATGTAATAGCTCCTGTAACCTGTGCGCAAGGTGATCTGACGATTGCCCGTGTGTTAACCCCCGGTTTTCCCATTCATTGGAATAAATATGAAGACCCTTTGCACAATCGGTAAGTCATTTAGTAAATTTTCAAATCACCTTGTATTTGCATCAGTGCAGCAGATTTAATTATCTCTTCGATATTTTTAAGTGAAAACTCAATCTTTCCAGAATAGAGAAAGTCTAAAATCCACTTCATGCAATTTTCAGAAATATCTTTCATTGCAGTTTGCTTTTCAAATGATTCTTTCATCTATTTAGAGTTTCAATTAAAAATATTAGTATTAAACGCGGCCGCATCAGCTATCTTAATATATTTTTCTTTTTAATGATGTTTTTTAACGACTGTTCGTTTTGCCGTCTTTTTCTGTCCGTTTTTCCGAGAAGAGGAAATTCGTATTTAACCACTAAGTACAAACTGTTTGATTACCCAAAAGCTGTTGTAGTGTATTGTATTTGATTAAGATATTATTTTGTTTTGGTGAAAACGATTAAGCTTAGGATTTTAGAGTTTGTCTGTTTATACATATTTTAACTGGCAAACACAATGGTAATTATCACAAAGACAATTGTCAGATCACCTTGCGAATTATCACAAAGGGAATTGTCAGATAATAGGCAAACAGAATGGGAATGATCACAAAGGGAATTGTCAATTAAATGGAAAACACAACGGTAATTATAACAAAGGCAATTGTCTGATCACCTTGCGAATATGTCAGAGGAAATTCTTACATGGTGATTTAGCAGATTTCTCCATGCCAACTGTTAAATTACCGGAGCTTTTGCAATATATAATTGGAAAGTTTCTTTGGGTTTAATACCCAATAATTCACCGGGTTCGAACAATATCAAATAAGTGTGTTACCATAAGACACAACTCATAAGCTTACAGCTGTGATGCACAAAACTCGAATTATTTAAGCAATAGAGTTAGTATATTCCTTGAAGCTCCAGAATCGTTATCAACTTAACAAATATTCAGCCCGACCGGTAATCTGTGGTTTAGTGCGACGTTTTTTCAACCAGTTTCGAAACTTGTCGCTAGCTAGTCGGTTGTGTCCTTGGGCAAGGCACTTAACGGAAGTTGCGTGAACCCAGTGAATTATTGGGTTCTACTAAATTGAAGGAACGTGTGGATCATGCACAACCCATTGCCATAGCTCCGGCAACCCGACGATGGGCGTGTGGTGATCTGGCAATTGCTCGTGTGTTAAGCCCCTTGGATTTTCCATTCACGGGGATAAACATGAATTTCCTATTCTATCCTATTTGTTGTTTAATTCTCCTATCAAGTTAACTTGTAGTGAACACTTCACCCACCTTTGAGGTAAACTGGACGTCGAAGTATTCGCTTCTGGCTGCAAGTATATTCTGATGAACTGGAAACTCTTTATCACCGACGTGTATTGTGAAGTCACAGTACTCCTTTTTTGTGCGTTGTCTATGAGTAAGAATCGGTTAGTGAAACGATCGTGTGACCGAATGGTTATCTTTTCGTAGTGACATGACCCACATGGGTTCAACTTAGTCAAAAAAATTGGGTTGGTACAGAATTCCAGATAAATCTAATCGCCATTCAC
>CH002494.1:560740-589317 GCA_000149265.1 Ciona savignyi
GACGACAATAGTTGAAAACTAATCGGGGACTAAAACCGCAATTAAAACTAATTAAAACAACCAAAACCACCACATATATTTATACGTTTTTTAAAACTTAAATAACTAAAAAATTTTAAATGCAAACCTATATATCATCTTATATTGGTAAACGCAGAAATTATTTAGCTCTCCAACGCCATCTCACTGATCAAAATCGGCCGTATACTTTTCCACTTATGCAATTTTCGGCGCTGTCGACTTGAGTCGACAGCGGCAGTTAAAGGGTTTTAACATAAAAGAGTGGATTTTTTGGTGCTTTACTAGTCAGCGGGGCGGCGGGGCGAGCCAACAAACTATATCACGGGAAGTATTTTATCCCTAACTTGAGTGGGGCGGGTATTTCGTCACTAACTCGAGCGGGAAATGTTATATCATGAAATACCCTAACCCCTCCTGATATACCTCGTTTCTCCAATGTTAGTGATGAAAATACCTCTTTGCCCCGCAGATTAGTAATGTCTGTGGATTTTAATGTAAAACTTTGCATAGAAATCCACCTGCTTTTATTCTGACAGGTTCAACTTTCTTGACATTTTCCAGCACCACACATTCTTCATTGAAAGAGTTGAATAGAAATATTTTCTTCAAGGTTTCAGCCCTATTTTAATAATTATTTATTGTGTATTGGGCAAGTTTTAAACACATAATGGGCTTGTAAGCCGGTTTGTTATATAGAAATCCATATTTAAATAAGTCTTGTTAACTATTTACTTACACACCTTTGGATTAAGTTCTCATACCCGAACTGAGTAAAGGTGTTTGTGCACAAGTTTTCCATTCATCTATGCGCCATATCAGTATTTAAATTAAAAAGACTAAAGGTTGCAGATTCGAAAACTTGCCGCTATCTAGCTAGTTGTGGAAAGCACTTAACAGACATTGTCTGAACCCAGTGGAATGATGGGATATACCAAATTGAAGGTACGTGTCAATCAAACACAACACACTGCAATAGCTCCGGTAACTCAATGGTAGGCACGGGGTAATCTAACGATTGCCAAGGAGTTAAGGCCTTTTACGGTTTGCCATTTACAAGAAAAACATGGATCTCATATTATAAAGATCTAATGCAAAACGCAAGAAAAAGCACAACATAAACTAGAGAGTGTCAACCACGTGTTTAACCACCACTATTTGTAAAACACATGTCGTATGCCATATATTCATGCTACAGTGTCCCTAACCACAATTTGTATTTTATACACTGAGTATGTACTTTGTTTCTGCAAGCATAAACGCATGGGTCCCATAGTTATCAGACCAAACTTCTTTTCCATGTGTTGTTGAGAAAAGAATAAACGTATTAAATATACGAACATTTAACCACAACTTTTTTAAATTAAAGCTGTTTTTCAAGCGTCGTGGTAAAATAGAGCTAAATTTTCAAAATACCCCGATTTCATGGTTTTTGGGAATTCCCCTGGGTTTAGTAGATAATTTTCTGTTTTACATATGTGGGTCATGTGATGTAACAATTCTTAAAGTTTTATTTCGATTTGTCGACTCCTTGTTGGATATGTCAGTGCGATATGGCATGTCTGTCACAGTCATAATTCAAGATCGTATTTTCGTTTTTAAGGGAATTACCCTAAGTAAATGTTTTCTTTCTTTTAATAAATTGACTCGGAGTGTTTAATAGTCTAACATTTCACCAAATCTGATCAAAATTAGAGCAGCCGTTCAAGCGCTATGCCCCAAAAAGATAATTTATTAGAAAAACGTTTTGATTTTTACCTTCTCAGGGGAATTCCCATGAATTCATTACCCAAAAGTATAGTTTCTGCATATTTAGACCATGTTCTCTTACAAATGTCAAATTTTTATTGCGATTCCATTACTCTGTTTGGTAGATGTCGGGGAGCCATGCCATGCATATGTTGCTATCATGATTTGAGGATAAAATCTTATTTTTTAGCGTATTTTATTAGGTAATCTTTTTTATTTGTTTTAAGTGTTAAATCAGTGACTAATGCACTTACATTCCACCAAATCTGATTAGATTGGAAAATCTGTTTAGGCGCTATCCCGTAAATAGCTATTTTTTAAGAAAAAAATACCGTTTTGGTTTTTAAGGTCTCAGGGGAATTTCCCTAAATTTATCACCCACAATTTTGATTTCTGCACATCTAGACCATGTTGTCTAACAAATGTAAAATTTTATTTGCGATTCCATTACTCCTTTTGGTAAATGTCGAGGTGAAATGGCATGCTTGTCACAATCCTGATTTGAGAACAAAAACCTATTTTTGGGGGTATTTTCCTAAATATTTTTTTTATTTTTTTAGGTGTTATATAAGTGACTAATTACTTACATTCCACCAAATCTGATCAAAATTTGAGCAGCCGTTCAAGCGCTATGCCCAAAATAGCTAAAAATCTTGAAAAAAATACTTGTTTTGGTTTTTTACCTCCCAGGGGAATTCCCCTAATTATATTACCCAAAATTTTGGTTTCTGCTCATCTAGACCATGTGATCTAACAAATGACAAAGTTTTATTGCGATTCCATTATCCCTTCTGGTAAATGTCGGAGCCACAATCCATACCTGTCACAATCTTGTCTTAGAAACATATCTTCATATTTAGGGTATTTCCCTAGGTTAACATTTTGTTTCTTCTAATTAGTAACGCAGTGGCTAACACGCTACTATTTTACCAAATCTAATCAAAATTTGAAGCAGCCGTTCATGCGCTATGCCCAAAAAAGCGAAAATTTTTGAAAAAAATACCGATTTCGGTTTTTCACCTCCCAGGGGAATTCCCCTCAATTAAATTACCCAAAATTTTGGTTTCTGCTCATCTAGACCATGTGGTCTAACCAATGACTAAGTTTCATTGCGATTTCATTATTCTTTCTGGTAGATGTCGGAGCCACAAGCCATGTCTGTCAAGCGTTTGACGAAAAAAAAAAGAAAAAAAAACGGACAAAAACAATATGTGTCCCATTTTTCCAAATGGGACCCATGACTAGTATGGAGCAGCAGCGTCAACATTTAACCTACTTTTCATGTACTGCAATGTGGTCACCCACGCAGAATGCTGATGCAGAACCAAGTGGAAGGGGAACATCGTTTGTAAGTTTGTTCCAAACCCCATCAGAGAGATCCATGAACTCTCCGCTTGTGAGTCGTTCATTGTTTTTACCTAATCCACCTTGGAAAGGTTGATCAACTTAGTTGGAAAACTAAAGAAATGTGAGAAGTAATTTTACCGAAGGAATAAATGCGGGAACGAAGCTGTGCAGCTGCAAAGTCAGCTCTAGGAATGTTTAAGTTTTGTCCAATCTCCCAGCTAGACCATCCATTTAGGTTAAGTATGTAGTCATGCATAGCTCTGTGCCTATTGGCCAACTCAACCCGTTATACACAATATATCACAATGAACATAGACTACAACCACTGGCTATGGCCTTGCAGTAGTAAGCCGGGAATAAACAAGACACTTGGTGGACATTGGCTGAATCCAGTGAAATAATGGGTTGTACTAAAACTGAATAAAACGTCTAAACCTATTTTTTTACACTGCAAGATATTACATAACTCGATGGTGGGTGAGGTATTTTTGAGGTAATCTGTTTTGGACCGATTACTTGTGCCAAAACTGAAGCTATTGTATTGAATATGATTAAGGCTTTCTTTTAGTTTTAGTAGAATCAACTAATCCACTTCGCTATAACCACAGACACAACCAACTAGCTTATAATAAATAAATGCAATTTAATAAATTTAGAACTCTATATTTTAATGTACTAACCAATGTAGACCATATACTGGCATTCAAAATTCTCTGGCAGCTGAGTAAATGATTCCCATGTTTTTCCATCGTAACAATAGAGGTTAGAGTGGTCGCAGACGTAACCATTGTTACCATGAACATAGGAACATTTAATGGAATAAACATGTTTACAACAATTACTGGAGACCTGCAAAACATTTTTTTTTAATATTTTTAGGGTATTTTCCTGAGTAAATAATTTGTTTCTTCTCATTCGTAAAGCAATGGCTAATACACATACATTTTACCAAATCTGATCAACATTGGAGCAGTCGTTCATGCGCTATGCCCCAAAAAGCTAAATTTTAAGAAAAAAATACCACTTTGGTTTTTCACCTCCCAGGGGAATCCCCCTCGATAAATTGCCTAATATTTTGGTTTCTGCATATCTAGACCATGTGCGCTAACAAATGTCAAAGTTTCATTACGATTGCATTACCCCTTCTGGTAGATGTCGGAGCCACAAGCCATGCCTGTCAAACCTTTGACGAAAAAAAAAGAAAAAAAAACGGACAAAAACAATATGCATAACTACCCATGGTATGACAATTTCAAATCTAAACAGATATGTCCATTAAACCCAATATTAAACAAAAACATAAATTGCCGCAGATTTTTGAACATTTTAAATTATTAGAAGCAAAATGGAACCTGGAAAAATTATAATCATTTAAAATGTTTGCAACAAAACTTTATACCTTGCGGAGTTGAAATTTGGTTTCTGATGGATTGATATCAATATTATTATATACTCCATTTGTAATAAACCCAATGTTTGCATCTTCTAAAACGAGAATCAATAATTAAAAAGAAAAAAGTGATACTATAGTTGCCAAATTTTAGTTTGTCAACTATTAATTTTTCTTTAGGAGCACCACTGTCACCAACGCATTTCATTTGTTTCCAGCTTTTAATGGTTTTCTAAAAATAAGATAACACAGGTTGAGCAATAAACATAAATCACAGTAGAAAAACACAGGAAAAACGGCATTTAGTTTTACTAAAGTGAACACAATAATTAGGTAAAAAATAGAAAAAACAAGTATACTTACTGACTGTGTGGTGCAGCCAGTCTCTAATATCCTTTGAATAACTTTAAAGTAAAACATGGCAAAACGATAAACTAAAAGTCACCTTGTGAACGCAACAAAATTAACGCATGATTAAGTTTCGAGGTTTAAACATAGAATTATATAAAATGATTGATTTAATATGAAATAAAGGTGATTGCAAATCAAAGCAACATAAAAAAGGCTATTTTGGCATCTTCATTCCGGCCCCTTTAAGCATTTAGTTTTGCGTGATGCTTAATAATATACGCAAGTAAGAGAAGATGCTTAACAGATAGCACATGTGTACAACAATTATATTAAATAACAAAAGTTACGAAATAGGGAGCAAAGTTGATTCGATCCATTCAATAGGAGTGACATATCATTAAACACAAATTGAATGTGGTACAATACACATATAACAAAACCTGTTACTCAGCCGCACTGAGCAAGCATAACTTGGTTATTGGGCGTTTTAAAATTGAATGTTTGGTTCGAACACACACAACTCGAACAAGACCATCTTTGTTTGGAAAGGTCTCGATTATACGTCCGATGAGCCAGGTATTACGAGGCAAACTATCATCCACCACCAGCACCACGTTCGTTGACTGCAAAGTTTTTACTTGGTCTCGTCCATTTTTGCCGTGCTTGCAATTGTGGTAGGTATTCGCGTATCCAGCGCCGCCAGAATATATCTGCCATATATTGAATTTGTCGCCATCTGCGTCGGCAATACAGGTCTGATTTCTCAAAAACCCCTGGTGGTAGCATTGTTTGTTGTTTTAATAAGAGCAGGTGGTTTGGGGTTAGAGGTTCTAGGTCATTTGGGTCGTTGGAAACACAAGTAAGCGGGCGGCCATTTATAATTGCTTCCACTTCGCAAAACAGGGTGCATAGACTCTCATCATTCAGGGTTTGCTCTCGGGAAACTGCCACTCAATAGTTTGCGGACAGTGCGGATTGATCGTTCCCATGCGCCGCCATGATGTGACGCAGTTGGGGCGTTGAAAATCCATTTTATATTCCTTTGAAGCAGAAAATCATTTATCTGGTGCTGATTCCACTTTTGAATGGCTTCTCTCAGCTCTCGTTCACCACCCACTAGGTTAGTACCATTATCGGAACGGATTTCGGACACTTGTCCACGCCGGGAAATAAAATCGTCGCAGTCCTTGAATAAAGGAACTCGTGTCCAAGCTATGTGCCACTTCTAAATGAATTGCACGAAGAGTAAGGCAGGTAAAGATGATTCCATATCCGTTTTGGAGTGCTACGACCCTGTCGGACAGTAAATGGTCCAAAGAAATCGATACCTACATTGGTAAATGGACAGAGATCCGGTAGAATCCGATCC
Organism: Ciona savignyi; assembly: GCA_000149265.1. Lineage (NCBI taxonomy): Eukaryota > Metazoa > Chordata > Ascidiacea > Phlebobranchia > Cionidae > Ciona > Ciona savignyi. Next base: position 566,965 of record CH002494.1, read on the forward strand.
TTGGGAAGGTCTGCCATCTTTTGCTGTCCTCGCGGGCCATGTTTTTTTCGGCACAAGAAACAAGTTCGAAGTACTTCTCGTACAGCTGAGTTGCCATGGATGAGCCAAAACTGTTCTCTCAACATCGCCAAAACGTATTCTCTACCAGAGTGTCCAGCTCTTTCGTGAAAATGTTTGATTATAAGGTTAGACACATGACAGCCTTTTGGTAGGATAATCGGGTGCTTCTTATCAAATGAGCAAGCGGCTTGCTTAAGACGACCGCCAAGTCGAATTATTCCTTCCAGAAGAATTGGGTCCAATCTAAAAAGGCAACTGCTCTTCTTAATGGGTTTAGCCTTTTCAAGGAGTTCTATTTCTTCTAAAAAGAAATTTCTTTGTACAGCTTTTAAAATTACGCTTTCCGCATACCTTAGTTCTTCAGGTGATAAGGGAGCAAGAGAAGAGCCTTTTGCAGGAGCATTGCTGGTTTTCGCCGAAAGCAACTTTTGTTTAAATCGAAGCATCCATGCGAACGACTTTTTTAACCCCATCCAATTAGAGCTTTTTTCAGTGGCATTTATCAAAGGGTCTTCAATTGCAGAGGAAAAATAGGATTTTATTTGGTGTTTTACCTCGGTATCCCGGGCTAAATGATCCTCATCATTCACGAATTCCGGCTGTTGTGGGAATTCTGTTTCTGGTTTCCAAAGATAGGCTGGGCCATTATGCCACAAGCTGCAGGTTAGAAACTTCTCAGCTGATAAACCTCTGGATGCACAGTCTGCTGGATTTTCCGAAGTGTTTACGTACTTCCACTGTGCTGTTTCAGTGTTTTCTGTAATGAAATTAATACGATTAGCGACAAAGGTTTGAAACCCTTTGGTTTTGTTCCGAATGTAACGCAGAACCGTGGTACTGTCCGTCCAAAAGACGCTTGGCTGAAAAGCAATTGGCAGCTCTAGTTCTCTTCTCATAAATTTATCTGTGCGGACAGATATCGTTGCAGCGCACAGCTCTAACCGAGGAACGGTGAGTTTTTTTAATGGTACTAGGCGACATTTCCCAAATAATTGTGCACAGAATATGCGATCATTTGAATTTGTAAGGCGCAGATAAGTAACCGAACCGTAAGCTTCCATTGATGCATCGGAAAAATGATGCAGTTGACAAGAAGTTATTTTGTTAAAGTCGGTAGGTTTGATACAGCGATTCACTGAGTACGTTTCTAACTTGTGCAGGTCGTTTTTCCACTTAATCCAGGCAACGTCGTGGTTGTGTGGTATTGGTTCATCCCAGTTAAGTTTGAGCCTGCATAAGTCCTGCATTAATACTTTCGCAGGCTGAAGGAAAGGGGCTGTGAATCCCAAAGGGTCGAATACGGAGTTCACGGTGGCCAAGATCCCTCGCCGTGTCCTCGGCTTGGCTTTTTCATTATATGTAAAGCCAAATGTATCCTGATCTACTGACCATTGCAGCCCTAAAGCTGTATCCGCAGGTAACCTGTCAGTGGACAAGTTTAAATCTTTGACCACCTTCGATTGATGCGATTTCGGGATAGAGGACAAAACTTATCTACTGTTGCTCAACCACTTTGTTATGTTAAACCCTCCTTTATGCAAAAGTTGGCTAAGATCTTTTACAAGGGTAATAGCCTCAGCCGCTGTGGCTACCGACTTTAAACAGTCGTCGACATAGAAATTATTTGCAACCGTGTTTGTGACCTCTGCACGAAACAGCTCGCAGTTGTCCCTAGCAGTTTGTTGTAATGCAAAATTGGAGCAACTGGGTGAGCATACAGTTCCAAATAAATATACCTTCATTTTGAAAGTTTGGAGTTCGTTGTTGATGTCCCCATCTTTCCACCACAGGAAGCGTAGAAGATCTTGGTCTTGTTCAGGGATGCGCACTTGATGGAACATTGATTGAATATCGCCCATTATCGCAACATGCTCCTGGCGAAATCGACATAAAACAGCTATTAATGAATTGGTGAGGTCCGGCCCCTGTAACAGCACATCATTAAGGCAAATGCCTTTGCTCCATTTTGCCGATGCAGTCAAATACAACCCTTATCTTGTCAGTTTTTTTTGGATGATATATACCATGGTGAGGCACATACCATATACGCCCGTTGTTGCCGTTTAATTGAGTATTAGCAATCTTCTCAGCGTGGCCTTCTCTTATCATGTTGGATACAAACTCACGGTAATGGTTGTAAAATGTTGCATTTTTATGAAATTTGTTTTTTAAATACAGCATTCTTTGCAGAGCTTGGGTCTTATTGTATGGCATAGACACCAACTGAGATTTTAAAGGTAGCGCGATTTCATAATGACCATCTTTTAATTGAGTGACTGATGTTTCCACAGAGTTCATAAAATCCAGTTCTTGGACAGACAATTCTTTTCGATCCAGTTTATTCGATTGAATATTGTCGACACATAATTCACACAGACTTTGTGTGTCAGTTTTAACACCGTAGCTATGAGTAGAAATGGATTTCAAGTCGTTAGAACTTACGGATTTTTTGTTGGGTCCATTTACTACCCAGCCGAGCATCGTTCTACTTGCGTACGGCCCGCCACCTTGACTGTGAACAAGTTCTTTGGGTTGTAAGATTTTAGGATGGTCGCTACCTATCAGGAGGCCAACTGGGCCGTCATGAAAAGACAGATTAACAGCATATAAATGAGGCCATCGACCTACATCTTCCGCAGAAGGAATCTCAGATTTTGACAATGGTAACTTGTCATGAGAAAATAGTGGTGACAGCGGGACAAAGTCATTTTCATCCAAATCACTAATTTCAAGGTCACTAATAAGTTGAGCTCGTCGTATTTCTGATTTTTCTGCTGACCAGTGGGTTGTGTCTATTTTTATCGTTGGTCCAGTAACGCCCAACTTATGTATCAGAAAATCACAGCAAAACGAGGAGGTACTTCCGGGATCCAGGAAGGCATTTGTAACGATACACACTTGACTATTTTTAGCACGTACCTTCACTGGGATAACCGGTAGAAGAGTGTTCGATGTGTTGTCCGTACCGGTACTGGCAAATCCACACCTAACGGTAGATGACGAGCTGGTAGCAGCGTTTAGAGGATCTGGGGGGTGCAGCAAGGTTGTATGTTGTGCAGTGCAATCAGTCTTTAAACATGGGTCTTTTCGGAAACATTGGGAGGCACAGTGACCTGGTTGCAGGCATGAGTGACATAGGTAGTTTGCATTAACAAATTCGAGTCTTTTTGGGTGGTACAAAGCTCTAAATCCTCTACATTGGTTAAGATAATGGTTTCCATGACACAGGTAACAATTATAACTTTGAAAGGAATTTTCATATGGATTTGTTACCTGCACATTTGTTGCAAAGGAAGAGCCACCAGCTTTTCTTGACTTTGAGTTGTTCATGTATGACCTAGTGGAGTGATTTGCTGGGATACCAAAAATGGGATTGGTTACTTCGCGAGTTTTCTTTGATACAAAGTCTGCAATGTCCTGGATACCAACAGTTTGATGACGTTCAAACATAATTTCATCGGCTTTGGTTCGCCAACTGTTTTGCATGCTAGAGGGAAGTCGATTTATAATCTTTAGCAGCATTTCGGGACTGTTGGCATAATGTAGGTAACCAATGCTTTCCAAAGTGTTTTTACATGATGTTAGCATGACTGAATATTCTTGTAAACTGACAGTGTCGGAAGGCCCAATTGCTGGTGCATTAGCTACTTTGTTTAGATAGGCTGCAGCTATTTGGCACGGGTTACCAAAATGATCCTGCAGCAGATTTCGGGCAGTTGCATATCCCTCACTAGGGTGCATGTGTTGACAACTAGAAACAAGTTGCTTAGCTAGTCCGGCAGTATGCTGTACAAGGTAATAAAGCCTCTGCGTGTCATCCGACACCTTGTCTTCGATGAGGCTTTTAAAAGCACGGACGAAATCACAATAATGTAATGGATTTCCACTATATATTTCCAGTTGTTGTGGGGGTAGCTTTAATGCATTCAGTGCTTCAATTAGTGGTTCCTTATATGTATTTTGAACCCTTTTATTTTCCTCTAGACAATTATTTAGCTTTACCTTGGATCTTGAAATGGTGGAGCAGTAATCTTCTTCAGCTTTGAGTATTTGAAGTTCACTATCCAGTTCAAGTTGTTTTCTAGCTAGTCGATATTGGCGCTCTTCATCTTCATATTCTCGTTTTTTTTGAATTAGTTTTTCTTCAAGAAGATTTTGTTGTTGGTTCAATTTTACTTTTGGTAGAAGCCTGTTATTTTCCAATGTTGCTCTTTTGCTTGATGACATAGAGACCCGAGATATTTGCGAGATGCTGTCCCCTGGATTGATCACTGGTAAGTTTGGTTCATCATTTTGTATTATATCTGCTACACTGTGGCATCCTCCATTGGTTGGTTGGGTTGGGGATGACACAAGAGGCCTATTATTTGTCACATCCGATGATGTCCCAGGTTGGTCTTTTTGGGTAACAGAACTTGCCTTTGTTGGTTTTCCTTGTGATCTAGTTTGAGGCCTTGCTATGGTTGATGTTGATCCCGGCATTCTTAGATGGTTTCAGATGTTTGTATGTAGAGATTGGCTGGAGTCAAAAACTTAATATAGTTGCCAAATTTTAGTTTGTCAACTATTAATTTTTCTTTAGGAGCACCACTGTCACCAACGCATTTCATTTGTTTCCAGCTTTTAATGGTTTTCTAAAAATAAGATAACACAGGTTGAGCAATAAACATAAATCACAGTAGAAAAACACAGGAAAAACGGCATTTAGTTTTACTAAAGTGAACACAATAATTAGGTAAAAAATAGAAAAAACAAGTATACTTACTGACTGTGTGGTGCAGCCAGTCTCTAATATCCTTTGAATAACTTTAAAGTAAAACATGGCAAAACGATAAACTCAAAGTCACCTTGTGAACGCAACAAAATTAACGCATGATTAAGTTTCGAGGTTTAAACATAGAATTATATAAAATGATTGATTTAATATGAAATAAAGGTGATTGCAAATCAAAGCAACATAAAACAGGCTATTTTGGCATCTTCAGATACATTTATCAATTTTCCTACCTGGGAGTAATCCCTTTCGTGGGTTGGCCTCAATATTAGTTTTACTCCCAACCAAATAGTAATGTTGCACTATATTTTCACAACAGCTTCGAAATTCATAAAGAAAGTCCTGCAAATTGTGGTTAAAAGCACTAATACTACATTTTAAACCAATACAATTTGATAGCGATTCGAAATAGTTTTAACAGAAAATGTAATGCATGGTTTAACAACTAAAATAGCACTAGAAAAGTACCTCAAAATAAATGTAAATACCTAAACACCATACACATATTTCTAATATCATTATCAAATGTATAATGGCGGTCAATTTGCTTAAAAAAACAAAATAGAGATTTGAAAGATTGGAGATTTAGTTCAATAGAAGCTTTTTTAAAACTAAAGAAATAAAGGGTTGTAATAAATAAGTGTTCCTACCTCTTTCCTGATAACATCTTCAATGTATTTGAGTGTCAGCGCAGACAAACGTATATATTGAAATAGGGTTGGGAAATACTCCTTCCTTGAATCGAGATCATGTTTCAGCCAACGAATCAAAGCTGCATGAACTTTTTTCTCGTTTATTACAACCACCTCTTGTGAAGAAAGAAACATTTCCAAGTCTTGAAAATCCAAATCCACAAAGCCTTCTTGTTGGGCCACTTCACCAAAGTGACTCAGTAAATATTTCTTTGCAGTATTTGCCAAGTCATCCATAAGATGTAACTTCCCGATTTGAAAAAAATGAATACAGTTTTGTGGACTCAAAACTTGCACCAAATACTCAGTAGCTAGATCCAGCAAGTCTAGTAGTAAATTCAATTGATTTGTCTGTCATTTATGTGTGTAATACGGTAATATATCTCTGGTAAATATTGTTGAAAGAATAGCCACATTAAAAGGTTTTATCTCATGTTAGCATGGCGCCTCTTTAGAACTTGTGTGCCCTAACAAACAAACCATAATGTTGAATTAAAAAAAAAACTTCGCTAAACCAATATTCCAGTGGTTGTTTTTGTTTTTCTCGATTGGTCCAACAGATTAGTCTGGTGGTTTAGTGCATTGCCTTTCAGCCGAAGGGTTGCAGGTTCGAAACTGGTCGCTAGCTAGTCGTCCATTTCTTTGGGAAAGGAACTTAACTGACAACTCAGCGGATTAATAGGTTCCACCAAATTGAAGGAAAGTGTAACCTACATACAATGTAATAGCTCCTGTAACCTGTGCGCAAGGTGATCGATTGCCTATGTGTTAACTCCTAGTTTTCCCATTCGTTGGAATAAACATGAATACCCATCCCACAATCGTTAAGTAATTTGATAAAATTTCAAATCACCTTGTATTTGCATCAGTGTAGCAGATTTAATTATCACTTCAATATTTTTAACTGAAAACTTAATCTTTCCAGAATAGAGAAAGTCTAAAATCCACTTCATGCAATCTTCAGAAATATCTTTCATCGCAACTTGCTTTTCAAACGATTCTTTCATCTATTTGGGGTTTCATTATAACTCATTAATATTTAACGCGGTCGCATCCGCTATTTTAATATATTTTTAGCATTTTAATGATGTGTTTTATCGACTGTTCGTTTTGCCGTTTTTTCCTGCCCCTGTGTTTTTCTGCATTGATTTGCTTCATTTGTTGCTATTTATTACAACGGCAAAAGCTAAATAATCCAAACCCAGTATAAAGAAGATAAAATTCGTATTTAACCACTAAGTACAAAATGTTGGGTTATCCAAAAGCTGTTGTAGTAAATTGTATTTGTTTGTGATGTTACTTTGTATTAGTGGAATCGATTAAGCTTAGGATTTTAGAGTTCGTCAGTTTATATAAATTTTAACTGGCAAACACAATGGTAATTATCACAAAGACAATTGTCAGAACGCCTTCCGAATTATCACAAAGAGAATTGTCAGATAATAGGCAAACACAATGGGAATTATCACAAAGGGAATTGTCAAATACATTCTTACATTGTCACAAAGGGAATTGTCAAATACGTTCTTACATTGTGATTTATCACATTTCCCCATGTCAACTGTTGAATTACCGGAGCTTTTGCAGTACATATTTGGGAAGTTTCTATAGTATTAATTTCCAATAATTGACCGGGTTCGGACAATATCAAATAAGTAACCTCATAACACAACTGATAAGCTACGCATTGATCTTTATCAAGTTAACAAATATCTGTTCTTTATTTCTCCTATCAAGTTAACTTGTATTAATCACTCCACCCACCTTTGAAGTAAACATGACATTGAAGTATTCGCTTCTGGCTGCAAGTATATTCTGATGAACTGGAAACTCTTTGTCACCGACGTGTATTGTGAAGTCACAATACTCCTTATTTGTGCGTTGTCTATGAGTAAGAATCGGTTAGTGAAACGATTGTGTGGCCGAAAGGTTTTCACGATTCACACTCTTAGTGACATACTCATCATGAAAACTTAGTCAAAGAATTGGGTTGGTACAGAATTCCAAATAAACCTAATTGCCTTCAACCGGATTGCTGTTTATTTTTTATTCTATTAATTTCTGTTTAACAAAATATATACAGAGGTTAACAGGTTGAAAATTCTGCAAGACCAAAATTTAAATTTTGCTTTGTAGGTTGATGGATATGATTGTGTTATTTACCGACTTTTAATGTGTTTTTATACTGGAAATTAATAATCCAGGTTTATAAAATACAACAAATATTGTGGTTATTGCTACACCAAGTGATTTCTTTAATAGCTAGTAACAAAATCAAATTATAACCATACTTTTGGGACATACGATTAATTGCCATACAGACACTTAAAACTTGTGCTTTCCGGTGCTTTGTAAACACAGTCAATATAACTTTACCTGTTCAAATGTTCCATCAGCTGCCGTAGGTATGTATTGGATTTCATTATTTTTGCTGAATTATCTTTCTCTACTTCGATTTCAGATACTGGAACCACTTGAGCAAGATCATCAGGACGTATTGACTGCTCCGCCATTGCGGAAGGTTATAAATCTTGAACTAGGTGAAATAAGCGACACAGCGGCAAATAGTTGTCCTTGTACCCTTATGGTTGTTTAAACTCTCTTAAACTTTAACCTATCCGTTATATATATAATATATATATACCAAAACAAATCTGGCGTTAACTGAAAATCCAACAATTAACAAAAAATACTGTGGCAAGACAGAAAAACAGGAAGGCACCAAAAAAACAAAAGTTATCTATTTTGGTGCCTCTCTATACGTTAAAGTTCTACTAACCGATGTTTAAACTAAACTTCTGACCTTCCCTTCGGAAAAAAACACAAAACTTAATGTACCTTCTTTATGTTAAAATGTAATTTATAGTTCGTACCCAAGACTAATTATTTAATGTATTAAAATTTGATATACAGCACTTTTATATGATTTTAGTTTCAAACGTAAAAAGTGGTAGATTATATGGTTTCAATAACAAAACAATATATTAATTAATTAATTTACTTATTATGGGTATAATAAGTAGTCTCCTCTGTTTATTTTACATTGAGGATTCCCCTTGGAAATAATCTAGTTTCGTTACTGGTATAGCGCTTTGGCGCTACCTAACAGATGGTTTTGCTCAACATTTAACTTACTTTACTTCATATAAAAATCAGTAACGTGTGTGGCCCCAAAAACCGGATCTGCTAACGTTGTTAGCAACAGTGACATATACATCTTTATGTGTGTGTGATCAAAACCAGTCGCTTGCTATATGACTGCGTCAATTGAAAGCACATAGCGTTTGTTTCAAAGGTGTTAGTATCGCAAACGATTTTCAATGTTCAACTCCTTGTGAAACCGGCACCCCGACTGCGGGCAGGTGGTATTTCAACTTATGCCCGGGGATCAACGCCACCTACGTTTTCCAACTATGTAAATAAATACGGGTATCCGACCCTTGCGTTTTTTAATGCCTAAATCCGTCGGGTTTAATGGCCCGTTAGCTAGAGTGCTGTTTTTACGTAAATGCAGTTTTTGACGAATTGCAAAATTATGTTAGCACAAGTAGCATTTTCGTTCAGCATGTGACGTGGTACTTCAGGGTGTGAAGAAACTGCAGGTGGGGCGTGTTGTGAATAAGAATATCATTACATGTATAAGTCGCGTTAACCATTCCGCCACACGACCACACAATAATTGATGTTTTTGCCGGGCTAGGTTTCGAGTCCATGATATCGTTGATAGGACAGTTTATGTAAAGCGGTATATATATCGGTACCGTTAACCACTCGTCCACACTACCGTACGTTAAGATCACATTTTACTTCATTGAAATAACAAATGTATGATCGTACGTTACCTTAAGCGTGTAAGGTTTAACGCTTATTGCATATGTAGTGGTATGACGCAATAAAACGCTTTGAGTTTCCAACAAAAACATTTTAACACCTCTAATAACAATACAGCGTTTGAGCATACAGTTCCCTGTTTAGTCGTGTATTGTTCCTGCGGTTATTAGCTTGGTGGGCCGCTTAGGCTATGTCGGTGCATATTATGGCCGGATTCCTCTGGGATGTAAGGACATTTCGAGCTCACGTTTTAACTAATCGCGCAAACACGCTCGGTCATACACAACACAAGACACGGGATTATGTCTTAAGCCTTGGTCGCAAAGGTAATGTAAACTGAAAATTGGCATATTTGCTTTCTGGCGAGAGCGGCTTGTTTGAGGAACACATACGTACTCGTTGACGAGCCAATATCGGCCATTGCTGCAAAGAATGGTCTGGATAAGCCGCCACGGACCTAAGCTGCACAGGAAAGTGGTTAAAACGATGATATGTACGGACGGGGTGTAGAACAGTGCTCCGCGAGCTTTTTACTCGAGGCACATTTAGAAAGTTAGTAAATTTGACGGCACATTGCATTCTATAAAAATAGTCTGATAACCGTAATGTTTAAATTTGCAAAAACTAAAATTATTTTTATTTGGTGAACATTTAGTTTAAAAATATATATAATTCACACCTAGCATTGTCTTTGGCCACACTGGTTGCGAAGCACTGTTGTAGCCGAATAGTTAACGCGACCCATGCATAGACCAATTCTACACAAATACGGCTTAAGTGACGAGCCCATTATGGGTTCAAAACCTAGCTTGATAATAAAAAATAAAAAAGATAACGACTTAAACAAACCAAGAAGATTAATTGTAACGTTACATACCAAATCAACGAAGCAGCGAAAATGTTTATATATTAGAACACACAGCCCCGCAAAATAGTTAAATAACTTTTTGGAAATAATACACACATACACATGTCGAAATTTATATCGAGGTAAACATTGCAAAATATTACATAATAACAACGACAAAATAGCTCCGGTCTTTCAACTTCGGTCAGTAATGCGTGTTAAAATGCTCTTCGTCGTACCATCTAGTAAAACGTGGGATACTAACCATTCCAGCATTATTTATAATGCCAAGCGCCAAGCCGACTCATTAAACGCGCCTGACAAACCCAATATACATCGGCTTATGCGAAAACGCGTCTATGGCACCGATCCTGTTTATACTCTCGTTTATTGGAAACGGATGAAACCGCAGACGCGCCGATGGACGGATAGATAGCACAGCACGCCAAAGTGACAGCCCGTAGCCGGCTGGGTTTTTGTCTGCCGCCCTTTTTTCTGCTGGTGCGATATTGCGCCGGGTTACTTATTTGCAGAAGTATTTATGCAAAGGCGCTATTTAATTGTGCAAGCATCGTTTAAAAGGTAGTTATTAACTTTGAAAATATATGTGCAAGTTTTTCATTTTTGCAAAAGCATATAGGAAAATAGTTTTTTTTGTTTGTGGAAATACATATTTATATATACAAAGGCGTTTATTTTAACTGTAAAATTTTTGTCAAAGTTTTTTGTTGATTTCAGTAAAAACTATGCAAAGATGTTAATTAGTTGTAAAAGTGCCATTACTTTATTTCATTGTAGAAGCATTTTGCAAAGTGTTTATTAACTCTGGACGTATAAGTAAAACACGTCTTTAAACATGGGAAATATATATGTCCAAGGCGTTTTTATACTGTGGTGGTATAAGTTTAAGGGCCTTATTTAATTGTAAAAAAACATATGTTTCCAAATCATATTTCAAGTTTTTAACCGTATATGCAAAAGTGCTTGTTAATTAGAGAAGAATATATATCCTGGAAACTAGTGGTATTCAAAGGGTCGTTTATTTAAACCATTTTTAACGCTTTGGTGGTTACCCAGCTTGTCTTATATCCCAAGCCTAAGAATCGGTTTTGTTCATAAAAATCTTAAAGAGATCTAATTTTCGACACACGTTCTTTCCAAAGAGATTATAAACGTCGCATATGAAGGTCCTGCGATTGAAAACCGGCGTTGTAAAAAAACAGTATTAACGCCACCGATACATAAACAGAACTTTATATAAAAATACTAAATCTTTACAAAAACGGTTCTAAAGACAAGCCGGTCATAAGTTCGAACCTTTTCCTGATAATAAAACAATCCTTCAACTTTTGCACTCTGTCAGTGTATTTTCATTTGCGGCCTGTTTTTTCACTTAAGTGCGGCTTGTAGGAGTATAGCGATGATTGACAGCTACAATGTCGTGACGTAGTGTTGGCCCAGCTCCTTCGGTCTGCTGGGGTCAGTGATTCGCTCAAAAACTCATCTCAGACCGCTAATAGTCGAAATTTACATTGTTTGTTTTTCGTCGTCTAAACTTGGTGCATGGAGAAGTCTTGTGGGGGGAGTGGGCTGCCGGTTGGTTTTGTAGAGGAAAACTAAATGGAGGGAAGCCGGTAATAGGGAAAGCACACACTGAAATAAAGTTTAGGGCGTTAAAGTTAGTTTTAAACATGGAGTTGGAGTTAGGTTTAGTTCTGGGGTTGAGATTAGTCATTAGTGTTTAGTGTTATATAGGATATTCATGTTTATCCCCGTGAATGGGAAAACCTAGGAGGTTATCACACGGGCAATCGTCAGATCACCTCGCGCCCACCGCCGGGTTACCGGAGCTATTGCAGTGTGTTGTATATGATAGACACGTTCCTTCAATTTGGTAGAACCAATTAATCCGCTTGGTTCAGGCAATGTCCGTAAAGTGCCTTGCCCAATGACACAACCGACTAGCTAGCGACCAGTTTCGCACCTGCAACCTTTCGATTAAAAGATGACGCACTTAACCGCTAGACCACCGGCCGGACTTAAAAATTCGGTTTCCATAGTTTTAGTGAGCAGTTTCCCTCCTTCCCAGCTTTTGCCCTGTTTTGTACGGTGATTCGTTCCTTTTATCGTTGGTACAATTTAATAGAGAAGTACGCGTGAAAACGAACGGAGCAAAAAACGTGTGAAAACGTACGGAGTAAAAAACGTGCGAAAACGAACGATTTAAAAACCATGCGATAACGAACGAATCACAGCGTTAATTTTGTAATCTTCATTTTAGTGAGCAGTTTTCCTCCGTTTATATGTATTTTCCTCATTTTTACCGATTAAAGTTTCGAACTCATGATGGGCTCGTCACTAGGACCGTTTTGTATAAGAGTCGGTTTATGTATCGGCTGCGTTAACCGTTCGGCCACACGACCGTACAATTCCCTCCTCTTAGTTTTCCCTAAAACGACGCCATGGTCCATGCGTCACCTGCCGAGTTACTGACATTGACAACAAAGCCCTCGTTGTTAGTTCACGCTCGGGTGCTAACGTGCTATCTGGAATGTTCTAGTCTCAACCGCACCCCGTGTATGTGTTGTGTGTACGCTATCAGATATGCCTTTCAAGTGCAATGTGTGTGTACGTATGTGGGGGAATAAATGGAGGGGAAGAGGAAAGGAGGAAAACTGCTCACTAAAATGAAGATTAAGGTGTTAGGGTTAGTGTTATAGCGAGGGTTAAAGTTAGTAATAGTTCTGGGGTTGAGATAATGTTTGGGGCAGGGTTAGAATTAGTTTAAATAGTTTTAATAAGCAGTTAGTTTTTCTCCTTCCCTTCTTCCCGCTTTCTCTCCCTTAAGTGTTGCCCCTTATGAGTATGACTTTTGCATAATGAGGCATAGATGACCATGTTTTGAGGCATAGATGACCATAATTGCTACTGAGGTGTCGGGTTAGTTAACTAGTTTTGTGTTTAGTACTGTGTGTAGTGAGTGGGTGGATTTTAATAAATTATCTGTGAATTGCAGTTGGTGTAAAGACATGATTATAACCCGCGCGCAAAAGGCGTTTTCTGCAAAACTATCAATTTTCTTCAAAATAAGAGGCGAAGTCACAAAATACGTAAATTCTTTCTTTGAGTTCGCATAAAGGGGCGAGAAATGCAACTCGATAACCGCGATATATTTAGGAGGAAAAGTAAAGGGAAGGAGGGGAAACTGCACACTAAAATAAATATTAGGGCATTGTATTTAGTTTTAAAATTGGGATTGGTGTTGGGGTAAGTTCTGTGGATAAGATTAGTGTTTAGAACAGGGTAAAAATTAGTTTCCATAGTTTTAGTGAGCAATTTCCATTCTTCCCTCCTTTCCCCCCTTTTAGTGTTTTTCTTTGTACAGCTTTTGGTTGATTCCTCGCCTACTCCCGATTGTTTTGTTACTATTCGTTCATTCACCATGACCTAGCTCTTACGTCAGCGCTATATTTAGTTTTTGCCGAATGCGGTCGATCTTAACCATGCCGCCTTCGAGAACAAGTCGACAGAGCGTATTTTTTTTAACTGAGCTCAGTTTCGAACTCGTAATGGGCTCGCTGCTAAGACCGTCTGTGTATATAATCCTGTATTTAAAACGGTTGCGCTAACCATATGGCCAGACGACCTTCAGGGCATTCATTTATCAAATTTGTTGTTTTTGCATATTAAGATATACATTGTGGTGTCGTCCTGTCGTAGTGCAATATGTGGTCGCGGTTTTAAGAAGCGATGTGTACTTATACATAGAAAATACTTTAGTTGATCCAAATACTGTAGTTGGTTTGTTGCATATCTTATTACAACATATGGTCGTGGTCTTAAGTCGCGTTATGTATTATATAACTGCCCTCTTTTATTATACATATGTTTATTTTTGTGTTTTTTTAACTGGCCTTAGTTTCAAACGCGTGCTGGGCTCGTTGCTAAAACCGTTTTTGTATAAAATTAGGTATATGTTTCGGTTGTGTTAACCATTCGGCCACACAACCCAGCACCCGTGTGTGTGTGATCGAAACCAGTCGCTTGCTATAAAACTGCGTCCTTTGAAAGCACATAGCGTTTGTTTCAAAAGTGTTAGTATCGCAAATGATTTTCAATGTTCAGCTCCTTGTAAAACCGGTAATCTGACTGCGGGCAGGTGGTATTTATACTTATGCCCGGGTCTTAAGTTAGCATGCCCTTCCCTTTTCAACTTTGTGAATAAAGACGGCTATCTAACCCTTGAGTTTTTTAATGTCTTAATCTGTCGGGTTTCATGGGCAGTTAAGTATAGTACTGTTTTACGTCAATACAGTTTTTGACGACTTGCGAAATTATGTCTTAGCACAACTAGAACTTTCTCTCAGCATGTGACGTGGTGGGTAACTTCCTCTATTGTTTTACAGGGCGTGAAGAAATTGCGGGTGGGGCGTGTTGTGAAAAAGAAACTCCGGAAACGACGCAGAAACAAAAAGAACAGAAAGCGTGGCCGCAAAAACCGAAAAAAGGCTCTCGTGCGCTCCAAACGATCCGCCGCAAGATACGTGCAGAAGTTTAAATGGACTCGGGCGAAAAGGACGCACCTACCGGAAGGCTGGATTCGGCGACCAGGTCAGTCTAGCTCCCTCGGTGTCGAGTACGACTACGCTGTTATCGAACTGAAGAGGGCGCTAGGGAACCAGTCAATGAAGATGGGCATCAGCCCGGCTCGGGAAAATTTACCAGGGAATCATCGGATCCATTTCACTGCTTTTGACCAGGGGAGAGCGAATGAGCTGCTGTACCGTTACTGTGCGGTGGAAGACCAGTCAAACGACATCATGTACCATTACTGTGACGCGCAGCGCGGTACGTCAGGCGCGGGGATATACGTCCGACTCTACGACCGCGAAACCCGTGTATGGGACCGTAGAGTGATCGGGATCTTCTCGGGCCATCAATGGGTGGATATGGGCGACGGACGACCGCCTAAGGAATACAACACAGCGGTGAGAATCACTCCGCGCAAGTTCGCACAGATCTGCTTCTGGACAACAGACGACGACAGCCAATGCAGAGGGAATTAAGCCAACTTTTGCGGTCGTGCTTGCGGCAACGGGCGAACATTTAACTGAACGCCACATTATATACATATCGGCGCTTTCAAGCATTTACACCACTTTCGTGCGCGCGCCGGGCTAGCTTAAACGAGGTGGACGAAACAGCATACTTTAGCTAAATTACAGCATACGTTATATATCTTTGAAAAAATAGGCGAGTTTTTGTGTACGGGGTGCCAAGAGTCTTAAAGGAGTTATTTTTTCTGCATTTAGGCAAAGGAAAGAAATTTTACGTGCAAATCATCTACAAAACGCATGCGACCTGTCCCCGTTCATGTTATTAACAGCTCTGTGCATCTGTGTGTGGATTATCAACGTCATCGCTTTGTATATCGTCCATTATTCCTGTTCATCCTTCTAGTAGCCAGGTCGTTGTCAGTATCAGGCCTTTCAGCATCATGTAAGAAGGCACGTAGCGAATGGTTCCCTCTTTATTTAATCGTGCTTTTCCTTATTCTTTCTTCAGCATATCTTATTTTGCATTGTTATGTTTCCTTGTACCTTTTTGCGTCATTTTGGATTTGTGGTTAAGAATCCCCCAAAACAGGAACCCGATTTAAAAGACTAGCTCGCTTTGCACCATACTTTTTAACGTCTCATTCCCTGTCAGCAAGTTTTTGCTCCCCCACAAATCCCCATTTGGAGGTCACTTTTACCCACACATGTACCGCGCATATAAAGTATATGGATTTATTCTCGCTTATTTAAGTAAATACAAACGCGATGTTGTAACTAGTGGTGGTTTACAAAGACACAATACCATAGTCGGTAGTGTTTGTTATAGAATACTTCGAACAACATTGGGGGAAACCATCACAATATGAGGAAATTAATTTAAACCCCAATCAGAACTTCAAGCTTGACATATAACCATTCAAAGGGAATGGATGACCTTTATTTTATGACAAATGGCTTGATTTGCAAATTCTACGTCTGTAAGACGGATGAAAGTGCAATTTAATTTTAACTAACTCATAGGATAATTTATTTTAGTTTATCACGATGAATGGGAAAACAGAAGGGGTGTTAACACACGGACAATCTTCAGATTACCTCACACTCACCTTCGGGTTATCGGAGCTTTTACAGTGTGTGGTAAAAAAATTATACATTTTTAAGTTGTAAACCTTTAATCAACTTGTTTAGATAATAAGAGAAGCGCCTTGTCACAAGACAAATCGACTAGCAAGCAACCAATTTTAAACCTTAAACCCTTTCACGGAATTTCCCACTTAATAAGATTATTATTTCAAGCCCTATGCTTACAGGCTAAATCACTCACAAAAATTTGGTTTTCAATCCATATTCACTTTGCGAATGTTCCCTGGAATATTATATTTTCCAGTTTATGTAGTTTCAATACAAACGAGCTCTATGGATATTGTGGGGGTACCCTATTTAGCTCCATCTACAATCGTACTTTGCACACTGCTAATACAGAATATTGTTATTTCGTACCTTGCGTACAACGAGGTTGTATGGAATTATGATGTAACAGAGCGTTTTCCTTATCAATTTTATCTAGCCTACCAGTCTTCTAAGTCGGCGTTTAACTGAGAAGAACCCTTTACTAAGCTCTATCAGCGTACTAATTTTACAACAGACAAAACAGAAGCCTTTTGATTAAAAGAAGTTTACTACGTGTAACATCTGTATCGTATGTTCATTTAGTTTGATATTGTTTGAGCGACATTCATTGTGTGCCCCTGATGATAGACCGGGAAATCCTAAACATTTTAAGGTTGTTGTGACGTCACAAACTCGCCTCATTTATTTACTGCCTCATTTCATCGTATTTCAGTTGTTTTGAATTTTGAATGAGTACTAAGCGGTTAACCAAATATTGATAAAAAAGCTAGTTTTAAAATTGACTTACTGAATTATACCGATATATACCTGCAACGATAATCATGTGGTAAGTTTTTTTCGCCTTTGTTGAGCATTAATTTCCTGATGCCATTTTTGATTGTATTTATTTTCATTTATAGAAAACCGTATATTAAAGACCGAGAAGAAAGTGTGCGCATTTAAACTTTAAATGACGTTTAGACTTTCGCATTGAAAAATTCCAACGCATTCATAGTGTAGCGATTCTGGGCCTAAGTGCAGGTCACCCACGTAGAAGAATCTACACTACTTATTATTGGTGAAGAATCTACACTACGTATTATTGGTGAGGAATCTACACTACGTATTATTGGTGAGGAATCTACACTACGTATTATATACAGTTAAAGAAAATAAATTAAGAATGTAGTAAAAAACCTGATAATTACAGCAAACTAAATGGGACCACATTCATTTTGTAGATATTCAGATTTATCTTCATAAATCGAATGTGATCACGCGGGCAATCGTCAGATTACCTCACGCACACTTCCAGGTTAGTTTAACTATAAAAATGAAAACAATAATAACATTGTGAATAATAATAGTACGTATATCAAAGATCACCAACAGGTGAAGTCTGGAACGTAACATGCGAAAATTCTGAGCTTAATAACACAATTTCTTATGCCAATATTAAATAGGAATTGGGCAGAAACGCACATAAAGGAACGAATTTCAATGTAGAGACATAGAAATCCACCTTTTCCTTAACCTGGTGCTTGTAAATTCAGGACGTGTTTAAGTTTCTTGATTATCATTTTCCAGCACCACCCACTCTTCATTGAAGGAGTTAAATAGAAAGAATTTCTCCAAGGTTTCTTTCCTATTTTTAGTAATTATTTATTTTGTATTGGGCAGGTTTTAACACATAATGGTAAGCCGTTTTTTTTTTATTTAGAAATCCATATTCAAATAAATCTAATTTGAACCACTCTTGTTCAGTCTTTTTAACTATTTACTCACACACTGTTGGATTTACTTATCATACCCGAATTGAGTAAAGGTGTTTGTGCACAAATTGTCCATTTATCTATGCACCATATCAATATTTGAATTGAAAAGTCGAAAGTTTGCAGGTTCGAAAACTGATCGTATCATATCAATATTCAAACATCTGACCTTAAATATCTAATGCACAATTCAGAAAAAAACACAAATTTTTATTTTAAGTATTGACACTGACTTTAGGCAATGGGTCTTATAAACTGACTTAAAGCATTGTGTTCTCTTAGATGGCATATAGCAATGTGTCTTACAAAGTGACTTAAAGTTATTTGTCCTACAATGTAGCGCGGAGTAACCTCTACATTTAACCTACTTTCCATATACTGCAATGTGGTCACCCACGCAAAATGCTGATGCAGAACCAAGTGAAAGGGGAACATCGTTTGTAAGTTTGTTCCAAACCCCATCAGAGAGATCCATGAACTCTCCGCTTGTGAGTCGTTTATTGTTTTTGCCAAATCCACCTTGGAAAAGTTGATCAACTTGGTTGGATAACTAAAAATATGTGTAGAGTAATTTACCGAAGGAATAAATGCGCAAACGAAGCTGTGCAGCTGCAAAGTGAGCTCTAGGAATGTTTAAGTTTTGTCCAATCTCCCAGTGAAAATCTTTTATTTGGGTCCAATATGTCAACATCTTCCTTTAGGTTAAGTATGTCAACAAGATCAGAAACTGCAAAATAAACTGGATTAAAATAACCAGTAGTAATAGTCCATATAAATAACTTGGCGGGTTAATTGTGCTGCTTTTAAGCCGAAAGTTTGCTTGTTGAAAACCCATTGTTAGCTGGGCCATTGTTTTCTTGTGAGAAAAGTCTCATTCATTTCAAGATAAGGCAATGCATCCAGTAAACGACATTGGGAACGAGGTAATCTGACGATGAGCCGTGTAATAACACCCTGTGTTTTTTTGTTGTGATAAAAAAAACGAGAAAATAAATTAAAGAACGGTCTCTTAATCAAAATACCTGTTTTATTGTCGGACGATCCATGGCGATAAAGGTAACCTCCCATGATGTACATCTTATCTGTAAAACATTGGTCAACTAATATGCATTGATCTAAGTACTAAAGTTAATTTCCTACCTTCAACAGCCAAAACAGAAGCACCAGTTCGCCACGGCGTGGAACATGTTACCACCTCGTTAAATTGTTTGGATCTAATTGTTAAACTTATAAATTTTGTAAGTTGTTTCTGTTTCTAATTTGCCATGTGTCTGTTGGCCAAACATAGTTGTCTGAGATGTCTGAGTTATAACGATTCCAAAAAGATAAATTGATGGAACTGGAACTAAATCTAAAATAAATGTTTACACATTAACAGGTAAATTTATAGTGTAGAAAATTTATCTGAAAATTGAATAATTACGGTCATGCATAGTTCTGTGCCTCTTATATTTAAAAATTCAATGAATACGGTCATGCATAGCTCTGTGCCTATTGGCCAACTCAACCCCCTTTACACAAGATATTACGAAGAGCAAACACCACAACCACTGTCTAACACCTTGCAGCGGTAAGCCGGGAATGAACAAGACACTTGGTGGACATTGCCCGAATCCAATGAAATAATGGGTTATACTAAAACTGAACAAAACGTCTATACCTATTCATTACACTGCAAGATATTACATAACTCGATGGTGGGTGAGGAATTCTTAAGGTAATCTGTTTTAGTCCGATTACTTGTGCCACCATTGAAGCTATTGCAATGTATTGAATATGATTAAGGCTTAGTTTTAGTATAATAAACTAATCCACTGCGCTATAACCACAGATACAACTAACCAGCTAATATTAAATAAATGCAGTTTAACAATGTATAATTTTATGTAAATTTAAATCTACCAACCGATGTAGACCATATACTGGCATTGGAAGTTCGTTGGCAGTTTAGCAAATATTTCCCATGTTTTTCCATTGTAACAATAAAGGTTAGAGCGGTCGCAGACGTAACCATTGTTACCGTGAACACAGGAAGATAGAATAGAAGAAGAACAATTAATATTGACCTGTAAAACATTTTTCAATTTTGTTTCAGTTTTCCTAGCTTTATTAAAATATTGATACAACAGACAGTAACTACACATGGTATGACAATTTCAAATAAAAACAGATATGTCCATTAAACCCAATAATAAAAATTAACATTAATTGACGCAGATTTTTGAACATTTTAAATTAATACTAGCAAAATGGAACTTGGAAAACTTATAATCATGTAAAATGTTTACATCAAAAATTTATACCTTGCGGAATTGAAATTTGTTTTCTGATGGATGGATATCAATATGATTATATACCCCATGTGCAATAAACCCCATGTTGGAATCTGTTAAAAAAGAATCAATAATTAAATAAAGAAAATGTTACATTTATCAATTTTCCTACCTGGAAGTAATCCCTTTCGTGGGTTGGCCTCAATATTAGTTTTACTCCCAACCAAATAGTAATGTTGCAATATCCTTTCATTACAGCTTCGAAATTCATACAGAAAGTTCTGTAAAGTGTGGTTAATAAGCAGAAAGATTGGAATCTAAATAAACAAAATTTAAAAGCGATAGGTTAAAGTACTTTTATTCGC
Organism: Ciona savignyi; assembly: GCA_000149265.1. Taxonomy (NCBI): domain Eukaryota; kingdom Metazoa; phylum Chordata; class Ascidiacea; order Phlebobranchia; family Cionidae; genus Ciona; species Ciona savignyi. Next base: position 587,746 of record CH002494.1, read on the forward strand.
ATCAACCACGCAACACCACAGCGGTATAAAACGATGCGATAAAATTCGCCAGCACTTCAAGTGCGGTAACTTCCGGCTTCGGAAATAGTTTAAACAGAAAATATAATACATGGTTTAACAAATAAAATAGCACTAGGAAAGTACCTCAAACTAAAGATAAATACCTAAACATCAACATCATACACAGCTTATTATCATTATCAAATGTATATCTTCGCTGTCAACTTGCTTCAAAAAATAAAAATTGAGCTTTGTAAGATTGGAAGTCTTTGGTTCAATAGCACAAGCTTTACGGCAGCTATTTAAACAAAGTATTCTTACTGAATAAACCTATTGTGCACATGCGGTGTAATCCAAAATTCATCTTCAATAACGGCCAGTTTTAAAGCCGCAGAAAAAGGATTGTATTAAAAAGCCTTCCTACCTCTTTCCTGATAACATCTTCAATGTAATTGAGTGTCAGCGCAGACAAACGTATATGTTGAAACAGAGTTGGGAAACATTTCTTCCGTGAATCAAGATCATGTTTCAGCCAACGCATCAAAGCTTCAAAAACTGTTTCCTCGTTTATTACAACCACCTCTTGTGAAGAAAGAAACATTTCCAAATCTTGGAAATCCAAATCCACAAACCAGTCTTGCTGGGCAGCTTCACCGAAGTGACTCAGTAAATATTTCTTTGCAGCTTTTGCCAAGTCATCCATAAGATGTAACTTCCCGATTTGAAAGAAGGGAAAACAGTTTTGTGGACTCAAAACTTGCATCACATACTCAGTAGCTAAATCCAGCAATTCTAGAAGTAAAATCATGCTATCATAGCGGCTCTTTAGAACTTGTGTGCTCCAACACACAAACCATAATGTTGACTATAACAAAAACTTCGCTAAGCCAATATTCTTGAAATCGCTAACATCTTTAATTTCCAGTGGCTGGTTTCGATACCAATTTATCCAACAGATCATTCTGGTGGTTAAGTTCATGGCCTTCCAATCGAAGGGTTGCAGGTTCGAAACTGGTTGCTGACTAGTCTGTTGTGTTTTTGGTGTGTTTTGGCAAAGCATTTAACTAACATTGACTGAACCCAGCGGATTAATTTTACCATATTGTAGAAGTGTCAATCATACACAACTCACTGTAATAAAATAGCTCCTATAACCCGATGGTAAGCGCGAGCTGATCTGACGATTGTCCGTGTGTTAATCCCCTGGTTTCCAATTCATTGAGATAAACATTAATACCCTATCCCACACTCTGTAAGTAATAAACTTATCAAATCACCTTGTATTTGCATTAGTGCAGCTGATTGAATAATTTCTTTAATATTTTTAAGTGAAAAGTTAATCTTTCCAGAATAGAGAAAGTCTAAAATCCACTTCATGCAATCTTCAGAAATATCTTTCATCGCAACTTGCTTTTCAACTGCTTCTTTCATCTATTTGGGGGTTTTTATTTAACAAATCAATATTTATTGCGACCTCATCCGCTATTTTAATATATTTTTTTGCATTTTAATGATGTGTTTTAACTACTTTTCGTTTTGACTCTTTTCCTCAGTAGTAATTTGATATGTTTG
>CH002494.1:599133-614178 GCA_000149265.1 Ciona savignyi
GCCAAGATAGATTTATTTAGTTTAAAATCAGTAACTTAGTCTGTTGTGATTAAATAGCCTAACAAATAATGCATAACACTAGTTTAACATCTCAGGTAAGCCTGTTATGTAGCCTAAACTGAACAAAACCAGTATCGGTACTTAAACTCACACAAATTTCCCTGATAGAAGATAGGTACTGGTTAAATATATATTTAGCATGTAGAATTATGGTGGATCCAAGCAAACTTCAACTACTAATTCAAGAATTGTATGTTAAGGTGGCAAAATATAAGCCTAATATCTCCAGTCCAGTTCTGCATACCGGTATATGAATTGAGTTGTACAAGAGTTAACTTGGAATATTATTTGTCAAGTTTTGAACGAGACTGGTACGTGTGTAAAGTGTTGCATTTATAAATAGATTATGTTCTATATATGATTCTACTTTTTGTAAGTATCTAGCTAGTTAAAAAAACCATTACAGCGGTACAGATCTGGTTGCCAAACTAAACTACCCAATACAAGTTGGATGTTAATTCTAATATTCAGCAAAACTTTTGTTAACCACTTTTGTACATAAGAATGTTTTATTGCATTGAATGGTAAAAGTTTTGCATTTAGGCAATTATTAGATTACAACAGGCCGTGAGTACTAGCATTAATAATTGCATTACCATAGTGAAACAAATATAATCAATCCTATAATCCTGTACACTTATTTTTTGGTCTTGTGGATTATGTATATTAATGTTGAATAACACCGGTATACATTTGTGTTTACAGCATGACTGGACCAGTTCCAGTAATTCAAGTTCATCATGTGACAACACTGATACAGATATGGAAGTAGAATTTCAATTTTACTTCTGCAAATTACTGCCGGTAACTGAAAAGTACATACCAGAGGCTACAGAGCACTGAAGTGCCCCAAAATAACAAAGAAACCAGCAAATAATGCACATAAATAACCAAGACAATGCTTCACTTTTTAAAATGTCGTAGTAACTTTCAAATGGTTTGCGAGCATCCCGATAAACATTTTGTTTTCAAACTAGATTAGTATCACTATTTAACTCTTTTAAATTCATGCATCCATTTTGTGCTATAGTAAATTGTTGATGTTAATTGAGTTATTTCCATTTTATTTATCATATTCATTGTTCTGTGTACAACACTCTCCATACTGCTTGTTTATATGGGTGATATGAACTGTGAGCAAATACAAATGTTATTGTTTTATTTGTACAGATGAAACCAATACATTTACCCTCCAATGTATTTATCCTAGTTATTGGTTTTTGGTTGTCAAAGTGCAAAATATTGGCACCACTTTAAATTACTATGCCACACTTTTTGGCAGAGGAACAGCCAAAATAACCTAAGACACCTCTAGTACAGTTTTGGCAGCCATGTAGTGTACAAATGTTAAGGTCAAGAGTGTTTAATGTTAAGGATTTAAGGTTGTAATACTGATTATATAGAAGTATGTTTCTTTTCTATAATTGGCTTCAGTCTATAAGTAATTCAGGAAAAAGTTAGGTTGTCATACTTCAAAAATGTGACTTTTTCAGGTTCCATTAGCATGTTTAGTTTATCCTATATAGGATTTATTCAAGTTAATTGGTGCCCTATGACGATAGTACTCTGAATACCAATTAAAAATTATGATGTCTTCACCTTTATTTTCATATAAAATTCTAGTTAAATGTGTTTATCCATACTCACGCAAACCGTCGGACCGAAACACGTTTTATTGGTGTGAATCGACACAAAACAAAAAACGAAAAACACGCTTACGACAAAAACGTTTTTGTTGGACGTACGACAAAATGTCGTTTTGGTGTGAATCCAGCCATACAGCTAGCGACATTCATATAGAAACGGGCTTAGGCTGTTCAAACGAGTTTCTCGTTGTTGTCAAAAGAGCGTGACAATTCAGTGACGTGTGAAGTATTTACACGTTTACTGTTGCGTTGCACCTATAACTTCATCCAATGTTGAGCTGCTGAAATCCATTTCTGAAACCGTAAATTATTAAATTATTTGTTAAACATTAAGTTAATTATTTGTTAAACATTTATTACAATCATCTGTACAATTTGTACAGAGTTAATCTACCTTTGCATTTTCCTAATCAAGGGTATAAAACAAAAGTTATAATATTTTTATCAACACATTATCTGGCTTAATAATGGCTTTTCTCTTTTACCTGGCATTCTTTCATGTTGGTTGAATCGACGACGAAAGCGGCGAATGTAGCTGCAATGACGAACGAACCGAGCGTAACCGTTTTCAGTGGCAGCAAGCAGCACAAGTGCGGAGACATGTAGTATAATAAACTTATTCATCTGTTGAATGTTTCGTTACAAATCACATAAATGGAAGACATAAGCACTCTTATCTTTGCTGGATTTTTAAACAAGATGTGTATATTCAATGGAGCGCTTGAATTTATTGCCGAACAACATTTTTTTGTAATTTTGAAATGTATTTCTTCTTAGTTTGATTACTCAACTCGTTCTTTTGAATGGTGGAAATCAATACTGTTGTTATATGTACAATCACAAGGCAATAATTCGTCAAAATCATTATTGTAAAGACTAAATCTTCATTTGATACAAAAAAATCACAGGTCATAGTAAATCTATTACCGGTAAAAGCAATGTTGTTATCTAACTGAAAAATATGAAAATATATAACCATTAAATAAACCATAGAAATTATCTTTTTTATTTTATTGCCAGAAGTTTTGAACCCATAATGGACTTGTCACTAGGACCATTTTTTTATAAGAATAGTTGTTACTTCCGTGGGTGAAGTAACGGGGTTGCTTTGGTTTAAACATAACTCGTATCGATTAATGAACTGACAATTTGTGTCCTCTAATCATAATTGTCGATCAGGGTTGATACGGAACGGAAGGTTGCAGGGACGATACGGTACAATTGTAAAGAAGATATGGGGACGATACGTGGACGTTACGGGGACGATACAGAAATGATACGGAACGTAAGGTTGTTGGGACGATACGGTACAATTGTAGAGAAGATACGGGGACGATACGGATTAGATACGGTTTTCTGTATAATTTAAAATAAAGGGACCAAAATCAGTAATTGACGGGTATACAAATAAAATAGTAAACATTACACTCTCAAATTTTGCTTTAAAGCCGGGACGGAAAAATACGGTGTCGGATAAAAATACTACGCTGCAGTCTGTACGGTGAATAAATAAAATAAAAGCATGTTCTAACACGCGGTCGGGTATCGATATTGTAACACAACCTAACAATGTGACGTAATTTGGTTAATTTGTTACAAAATTTATGAATTATCATAGACAATAAAACATTAATGGGTCGATAAATGTATTCTTTTCTTTCTATTTAGTTGGAAGTTAAACAAATAAAAGTGAATTTGCCAGTCTATCTATTCTATTACAGTGAATCAATATTTAAATCATGCCAATTGAAATAATTCTGTTCTGTTGAGCAACACCATGGTTTAAACTGTGGCTCAATGACTTCCCTGTAGACCGATAAATGTTGGTGACAGTATATTGCCTTTAGTGTGTACAGCTTGAAAGGATATTGCATAACCCGCAACTATCTACGGCACGAGAAGTTAATGCATTTACTCTTACTTCCCGGTTTTATGTGTTGATCCAAACTAAAATGTAGTAATATTGAAGGATTTTATTGTTGCCTTTAGTTTAAAAACACGGCGATAATATCTTGCAGCAGATTTACAAGGGTTTGTCTATGTATTACCATGTTAATCAAACAAATCCGACGTTTACGATTTATGCTTGTTTAAAACTAAATGACCGCGCGACTCCACTTTAATTCTGTGTTTTTTTTTATAGTACAAATTATTGGAGTTATAACTACCCAACTGAAAATTATATCTCTTGACTAATTGAAGTCTTGAATTCGTGTCATTTTTTTAATCAATTAAAAAATTAAGTTAAAACGACTGTCTGTAATAGTAAACTGTTAAATGGTTATTTTAAATCGTTCTGGAAATTCCTTAAATTTGTTAGACAAAATTTCATTTTTGATATATCTGAATCATGTTTTAACAATATTTACACCATAACCGCTATCACCAGGACCGTAGATCAAAATCCCATGTGGGAACACACCCATGTGTGTGGATTCGAAACCACTCGCTTGCGAAACGAGTGCGTGTATGAAAAGTGTTCGTATCGAAAACGATTTTCAATGTTCAACTCATTGTAATGGCGCCGTTATCCCGACTGCGGGCAGGTAGTAGTTCGACTTATGCCCGGGTCTTAACGCCACCTGTCTTTTTAACTTGATAAATATCCAACCCTTGCGTTTTTTAATGTCTTAATCTGTCGAGTTTAAAGGCCCGTTAGCTACAGTGCTGTTTTATGTAAATAGTTTTTGACGACTTGCGAAATTGTGTCAGCACAACTATACATTTTTCTTTCAGCATGTGACGTGGTGGGTAACTTCTTCCATTGTTTTCCAGGGCGTGAAGAAACTGCGGGTGGGGCGTGTTGTAAAAAAGAAACTCCGGAAACGACGCAGAAACAAAAAGAACAGAAAACGTGGCCGCAAAAACCGAAATAAGGCTCTTGTGCGCTCCAAGCGATCCGCCGCGAGGTACGTGCAGAAGTTTAAATGGACTCGGGCAAAAAGGACGCACCCACCGGAAGGCTGGATTCGGCGACCAGGTCAGTCTAGCTCCCTCGGTGTCGAGTATGACTACGCTGTTATGGAACTCAAGAGGGCGCTAGGGAACCAATCAATGAAGATGGGCATCAGTCCGGCTCGGGAAAATTTACCAGGGAATCATCGGATCCATTTCACTGCTTTTGACCAGGGGAAAGCGAATGAGCTGCTGTACCGTTACTGTGCGGTGGAAGACCAGTCAAACGACATCATGTACCATTACTGTGACGCGCAGCACGGTACGTCAGGCGCGGGGATATACGTCCGACTTTACGACCGCGAGACCCGTGTATGGGACCGTAGAGTGATCGGGATCTTCTCGGGCCATCAATGGGTGGATATGGGCGACGGACGGCCGCCCAAGGAATACAACACAGCGGTGAGAATCACTCCGCGCAAGTTCGCACAGATCTGTTTCTGGACAACAGACGACGACAGCCAATGCAGAGGGAATTAAGCCAACTTTTGCGGACGTGCTCGCGGCAACGGGCGAACATTTAACTGAACGCCACATTATATACATATCGGCGCTTTCAAGCATTTACACCACTTTCGTGCGCGCGCCGGGCTAGCTTAAACGAGGTGGATGAAACAGCATACTTTAGCTAAATTACAGCATACGTTATATATCTTTGAAAAAATAGGCGAGTTTTTTGTGTACGGGGTGCCAAGAGTCTTAAAAGGAGTTAGTTTTTTTAAATTTTAGGCAACGCAAAGAAGTTTTACGTGCAAATCATCTACAAAACGCATGCGACCTGTCCCCGTTCATGTTATTAACAGCTTGCTGTGCATCTGTGTGTGGATTATCAACGTCATCGCTTTGTAAATCGTCCATTATTCCTGTTCATCCTTTTAGTAGCCAGGTCGTTGTCAGTATCAGGCCTTTCAGCATCATGTAAGAAGGCACGTAGCGAATGGTTCCCTTTATTTAATCGTGCTTTTCCTTATTCTTTCTTCAGCATATCTTATTTTGCATTGTTATGTTTTCTTGTACCTTTTTGTGTCATTTTGGATTTGTGATTAAGAATCTCCCAAAACAGGAACCCCGGTTTAAAAGACTAGCTCGCTTTGCACCATACTTTTAACGTCTCATTCCCTGTCAGCAAGTTTTTGCTCCCCAACAAAGCGGCATTTGGAGGTCACTTTTACCCACACATGTACCGCGCATACAAGTATATGGATTTATTCTCGCTTATTTAAGTAAATACAAACGCGATGTTGTAACTGGTGATTTACAAAGACACAATATCATATTCGGAAGTGTTTGTTCAAGAAATATTTCGGACAAAATTGAAGGGAATCACCACAACATGAGGAAACTAATTTTAACCCCAATCAGAACCTTGAAAGGACGCAAAGTGTGTTGGTTAGTTTCTTCTCCTAAGATTGAACTTAATTCGCTTATTTGTTTAGAAAACCTAACCGAAGTCAGGTGCAGAAAAATATCTTAAGACTCATTGAAATGCTCCCCTCCACGGAATTCTTTAGTAAAAGGCGAAAGAATCATACGATGAAGAGAAACCAGAGTGACTTAAACGGTTTTTTAATGTGCATGGGTAAACTTTTTAAATCTTCCGATTGTGGCGCTTTATTAAGCTTGACATAAAACCATTCAAAGGGAACGGATGACCGGATAAAATAAGCTGGATGGATAAGCTACAAGATAAAGGCAGTCAAAACCGAGAAAGAAGTCGTTTCAGTTTTTTCTTATTTAAGTTAATACAGTTATAATTTTATGACAAATGGATTGATTTGCAAATTCTACGTCTGTAAGACGGATGAAAGTGGAATTTAATTTTAACTAACTTATAGGATAATTTACTTTTGTTTATCACGGTGAATGGGAAAACAGAAAGGATGTTAACACACGGACAATCGTCAGATTACCTCACACCCACCTTCGGGTTATCGAAGTTTTTACAGTGTGTGGTAAAAAAATTATACATTTTTAAGTTGTAAACCTTTAATCAACTTGTTTAGATAATAAGAGAAGCGCCTTGTAACAAGACAAATCGACAGCAAGCAACCAATTTTAAACCTTAAACCCCTTTTCGCGGAAATTCCTACTTAATACTCCAGGATCTATACTTACAAGGTAAATCACTCAAAAAAATTATATTCATTTTATATCTACTTTGGAAATGTCCCCTGGATTCTCCAATCGAGTTTGGAATATTCCAGTTTATGCAGTTTCAATACAAACGAGCTCTATGGATATTGTGGGTCTACCATATTTAACTCCATCTACAATCTTACTTTGCACACTGCTAATGCAGAATATTGTTATTTCGTACCTTGCGTACTACAAGTTGTATGGAATTATGATGTAACAGAGCGTTTCCCTTATCAACTTTATCTAGCTTACCAGTCTTCTAAGTCGGGCGTTTAACTGAGAAGAACCCTTTACTAAGCTCTATCAGCGTACAAATTTAACAACAGACAAAACAGAAGTCTTTTGATTAAAAGAAGTTTACTACGTGTAACATCTGTATCGTATGTTCCCTTCGTTTAATGTTGTTTGAGCGACATTCATTGTGTGCCCCTGATGATAGACCGGGAAATCCCAAACATTTCAAGATTGTTATGACGTCACAAACCTGCCTCATTTATTTATGCAACATTTCATCGTTTTTTTCCTTTTGAAATGAGTACTAAGCGGTTAACCAAATATTGTTAAAGAAACTGGTTAAAATTGACTTACTGAATTATAGCGATATATACCTGCAACGATAATCATGTGGTAAGTTTTTTATCGCATTTGTTGAGCATTCATTTCCTGACGCCATTTTTGATTGTATTTTACATTTATAGAAAACCGTATAGTAAAGGCTGAGAAGAAATTGTGCGAGTTTAAAAAAGACGTTTAGACATTTACCTTTGGAAATTCCAACGCTACCATAGTGTAGCGATTCTGGGGGTAAATGCAGGTCACCGACGTAGAAGAATCTACACTACGTATTATTGGTGAAGAAAGTCACAAGCTAAAACTAAAGCAAAAACAGTAGAAGGAAATTAAGAATGTAGTAAAAAACCTGGTATGTACAGCAAGCTAAATGGGTACCACTGTAATTTGTAGGATATTTAGATTTATCCTCATAAGTAGAGTGTGATCACGCGGGCAATGGTCAGTTTACTTCACGCACACTTGCAGGTTAGTTTACTATGAAAGTGAAAACAATAATAACATTGTGAATAATAATAGTACATATATCAAAGATCACCAACAGGTTAATTCTAAAACGTAACATGAGACATAGAGACATATAAATCCACCTTTTCCTAAACCTGGTGCTGGAAAATTCAGGAAATGTTCAAGTTTCTTGATTATTATTTTCCAGCATCTCCCATTCTTCATTGAAGGAGTTGAATAGAAAGATTTTCTCCAGGTTTTCTCTCCTATTTTTAATAATTATTTATTTTGTATAGGGCAGGTTTTAAACACATGATGAACTTGTAATCCTGTTTTTTTTTATATAGAAATTCATATTTAAATAAGTCTTGTAAACTATTTACTCACACACCGTTGGATTTACTTCTCATACGCAAACCGTCTAAATATTTTTATGCGCAAGTTTTCCAATTATCTATGCATTATTACAATATTTGAATTAAAGAGTCGAAAGGTTACAGGTTCGAAAACTGGTCGTATCAGTATTCGAACATTTGGCCCCAAAGACCTAATGCACAATTCAGAAAAAAATACCCTTTTTATTTTAAGTATCGACACTGACTTAAGGAATTGGGTCTTATAAACTGTCTTGAAGCAAAGCGTTCTCTTAGATGGCATATAGCAATGTGTCTTACAAAGTGACTTAAAGTGATTTATCCTGCAACATAGCGTGGAGCAACCTCAACATTTAACCTACTTTCCATATACTGAAATGTGGTCACCCATGCAAAATGCTGATGCAGAACCAAGCGGAATGGGAACATCGTTTGTAAATTTGTTCCAAACCCCATCAGCGGGATCCATGAACTCTCCGCTTGTGAGTCTTTCGTTGTTTTTGCCAAATCCACCTTGGAAAAGTTGATCAACTTGGTTGGAAAACTAAAAACATGTGTGCAGTAATTTTACCGAAGGAATAAATGCGGGAACGAAGCTGTGCAGCTGCAAAGTGAGCTCTAGGAATGATTAAGTTTTGGCCAATCTCCCAGTGAAACCTTTTATTCGGGTCAAATATGTCAACATCTTCCTTTAGGTTAAGTATGTCAACAAGATCAGAAACTGTAAAATAAACTGGTTAAAATACCCAGTAGTAATAGTCCATATAAATAACTTGGCGCGTTAATTGTGCTGCTTTAAAGCCGAAAGTTTGCTGGTTGAAAACCGGTTGCTAGCTGGTTCATTGTATTCTTGTGAAGAAAATAAATTAAAGAAATGTCTCTTAATAAAAATACCTGTTTTTATGTCGGACAATCCATAGCGATAAAGGTAACCTCCCATGATGTACATCTTATCTGTAAAACATTGGTCAACTAATATACATTGATCTAAGTACTACAGTGAATTCCCTACCTCTAACAGCCACAACAGAAGCACCAGTTCGCCATGGAGTGGAACATGTTACCACTTCGTTAAATTGTTTGGACGTAATGCTAAACTTGTAAATTGTGTAAGTTGTATTTGTCTGCGATTTGCCATGTATAGATGTCTGAGTTATAACGATTCCAAAAAGATAAATTGATGGAACTGCAACTAAATCTAAAAAAATGTTTACACTTTAACAGGTAAATCTATAATGTTGAAAATATATCTGAAAATTGGGTGAATACGGTCATACATAGCTCTGCGCCTATTGGCCAACTCAACCCCTTATACACACCACAAAGAGCATACCCCACAACCACTGGCTATGGCCTTGCAGCGGTAAGTCGGGAATAAACAAGACACTTCGTGGACATTGACCGAATCCAGTGAAATAATGGGTTGTATTAAAACTAAACAAACCGTCTATACCTATTCATTACACTGCAAGATATTACATAACTCGATGGTGAGTGAGATATTCTTGAGGTAATCTGTTTTGGTCCGATTAATTGTGCCACCACTAAATCTATTGTAATGTATTGAATATGATTAAGGCTTTCTTTTAGTTTTAGTAAACTCAACTAATCCACTGCGCTATATCCACAGATACAACTAACCAGCTAATATTAAATAAATGTAATTTAATAATGTATAATTTTATCTTAATTTAAATCTACCAACCAATGTAGACCATATACTGGCATTGAAAGGCATGTGGCAGTTGAGCAAATCTTTCCCAAGTTTTTCCATTGTAACAATAGAGGTTAGAGCTGTCGCAGACGTAACCATTGTTACCGTGAACACAGGAAGATAGAATAGAAGAAAGACAATTAATACTGACCTGTAAAAGAATTTTCAATTTTGTTTTAGTTTTCCTAGCTTTATTAAAATATTGTTACAACAGACAGTAACTACACATGGTATGACAATTTCAAATAAAAACAGATATGTCCATTAAACCCAATATTAAAAATTATCATTACTTGCGGCATATTTTTGAACATTTTAAATTAATACTAGCAAAATGGAACTTGGAAAAACTTATAATCATGTAAAATGTTTTACATCAAAAATTTATACCTTGCGGAGTTGAAATTTGTTTTCTGATGGATGGATATCAATATGATTATATGTCCCATGTGCAATAAACCCTAAGTTGGAATCTGTTAAAAAGAGAATCAATAGTTAAATAAAGAAAATGTTACATTGATTAATTTTTTTACCTGGAAGTAATCCCTTTCTTGGATTGGCCTCAATATTAGTTTTACTCCCAACCAAATAGTAACGTTGCATTATCTTTTCACAACAGCTTCGAAATTCATAAAGAAAGTCCTGCAAATTGTGGTTAAAAAGCAGAAAGACTACAGTCTAAACCATTACAACTTGATAGCGATATAAAATAGTGTAAACAGAAAATATATATTGCATGGTTTAGCAAATAAAATAGCACTAGGAAAGTGCCTCACCAAAGGTAAATACCCAAGCACCTATCTACACCATAAACAGAAACAAGTGTAGAATTTTTATTACCATTATCAAATATATGATCGCCAAAATTGAGCTTTGTAAGATTGGAGGTCTTCAGTTCAATATCGTCCGGCCCGTTGGTCTAACGTTTAAGTGCGTCGCCTTTCAATCGAAAGGTTGCAGGTGCGATACTGGTCGTTAGCTAGTAGGTTGTGTCTTTGGGCAAGGCACTTTACGGACATTGCCTGAACCCAGCGGATTAATGGGTTCTACCAAATTAAAGAAAATGTTTATCATATACAACACACTGCAATAGCTCCGGTAACCCGACGATGGGTGCGAGGTGATCTGACGATTGCCCGTGTGTTAACCCCCTTGGTTTTCTCATTAAGGGGGATAAAGATAAATATTCTATCATCCTGACCTATCCTAATAGCCCAAGCTTTTTTTTTAAGTTGCAGAAAACGGTTGTATTAAATAAGCGTTCCTACCTCTTTTCTGATAACGTCTTCAATGTATTTGATTGGCAGCGCAGACAAACGTATATGTTGAAACAGTGTTGGGAAATATTTCTTCCTTGAATCGAGATCATGTTTCAGCCAACGCACCAAAGCTTCATAAACTTTCTCCTCGTTTATTACAACCACCTCTTGTGAAGAAATAAACATTTTCAAATCTTGAAAATCCAAATCCACAAAGCCTTCTTGCTGGGCAGCTTCATCAAAGTGACTCAGTAAATATTTATTTGCAGCATTTTCCAAGTCATCCAAAAGATGTAACTTCCCGATTTGAAAGAAGTGAAGACAGTTTTGTGGACTCAAAACTTGCACTACATAATCAGTAGCTAGATCCAACAATTCTAAAGGTAAATTCAATTGATTTATTATTACTCATGTATGTTATATATCTCTGGTAAGTATGGTTTGTTCATTAAAATAATATGGTAGGAAACCCATAGTCACATTAAAGATTTTATCTTATGCTAGCATGGCGGCTCTTTAGAATTTCTGTGCCCCAACAAACAAACCATAATGTTGACTATGATAGAAACTTTACTAAACCAATATTTTTATTCTAAAAATCTCTTAATTTTTTAATTTCTAGTGGCTGGTTTTGATCCCGATTGGTCCAACAGATTGTTCTGGTGGTTTAGTGCATTGCCGTTCAGCCGAAGTGTTGCAGTTTCGAAACTGGTTGCTGGCTAATCGGTTATGTCCAAGGGAAAGGCACCTAACGGACATTGCCTGAACCCAGCGGATAATGGGCTTACCAAATTGAAAAAAGAATGAATTATACACAATCTGACGATTTTCCATGTGTTAGCCCCCGGTTTCCCATTCATAGGGATAAATAAACATGAATATCCCATCGCACAATGGGTAAGTAATTTGATAAATTATCAAATCACCTTGTATTTGCATCAGTGCAGCAGATTGAATTATCTCTTTGATATTCTTAAGTGAAAATTTAATCTTTCCAGAATAAAGAAAGTCTAAAATCCACTTCATGCAATCTCCAGAAATATCTTTCATCGCAACTTGCTTTTCAAATGATTCTTTCATCTATTTAGAGTTTCATTTTAACTCATTAATATTTAACGCGGCCGCATCCGCTATTTTAATATATTTTTCGTTTTTTAATGATGTGTTTTAACGACTGTTCGTTTTGCCGGGTTTTTTCTGTCCTTCTTCTGTGATTTGCTTTATTTGCTGCCATTAATTACAAGGGCAAATTTTGAATAAACCAAGCCCAGTATAAAAAAGACAAAATTCGTATTTAACCACTAAGTACAAACTATAGGGTTACCAAAAAGCTATTGCAGGTATTGTATTTGATTGTGATATTATTTTGATAAGTTCAACTAATTAACCTCCATGGTTCAGACGTCGTCTACTTTTACACATTTTGTACTCATGAATGGGAAACGCAATGGGCATATTCAAAAAGTAATAATTACATTGAGAATATGTAATGGAACATTCTCACGTGGTGATTCAGCAGATTTCTCCATGCCAACTGTTGGATTAGGATAGGATAGGGTAATTATGTTTATTCCCGTAAATGGGAAAACCAAGGGGGTTAACACACGGGCAATCGTCAGATCACCTCGCGCCTACCGTCGGGTCACCGGAGCTATTGCAGTATGTTGTATATGATAGACACGTTCCTTCAATTTGGTAGAATCAATTAATCTGTTGGGTTCAGGCAATGTACGTAAAGTGCCTTGCCCAAGGACACAACCGACTTGCTAGCAACCAGTTTCGCACCTGCAACCTTTCGATTGAATTGCGGCTACTTAACCGCTAAAAAAACGGGCGGATTACCGGAGCTTTTGCAGCGTGTAGTATATGATAGGGAAGTTTCCATAGGTTTAATAATACCCCATAATTAACCGGGTTCGACAACATCAAACAAGTTCATTGCCTGAAGACACAACTTATAAACCTTTTGGCTAATGCATAAAACTCCAACTGTCTAAGCCAAACTAATCAGTTGAAATATTTTTAGTACCCTAGCACCTTTATCAAGTAAACAAATATTGATCACTCCAACCACCTTTGAGGTAAACATGACATTGAAGTATTCGCTTCTGGCTGAAAGTATATTCTGATGAACTGGAAACTCTTTGTCACCGACGTGTATTGTGAAGTCACAGTACTCCTTTTTTGTGCGTTGTCTATGAGAAAAAATGGGGTATTTAAACGATCGTGTGGTTGAACGGTTATCGCGATCCATATACTGCTTAGTGACATGCCCATTAAATGGTTTAAAAAATTACCCAAAGAATCGGGTTGGTACCATATTCCAAATAAACCTAATCGCCTTCAACCGGATTGGTGTTTATTTTCATTCTATTGTCTGTTCAACAAAATATATACAAAGGATGACAGGCTAAAAACTCTACCAGCCTAAAATTTTAAGTTTTGCTTTGTTCCACCCAGCAGGTAGAAAATACCCTTTGTTGAAATTATCGAGGTTACCCTCTAACTTACGTTGCTGAAACTATCACAGTGTGCTCAACATTATATACTTTGCTACTATGTTAGTTTAACCCAGGGGTGCTCACACCTTTTCAGCATGTGAGCTACTTTTAAAATGACCGAGTCAAAATGATCTACCCACTACAAAAATGCAAAGGCGAAAGAGCGGCGCTTTCGGCAAGTTTTGCTGTACTTAGAGCCGTTGTTTGATTTGATTGGTCACCCGAACGGCAACATTCAGTTGTCATCTGAATGGCTGCCCTGTATATCAATCAAGTGACGGCATTGAAGCTAGAATGATAATTTTTTAATGTCACGCCGCGCTCGACCTGTACCACCTTCGCGATCAACCGGTAGATCGCGATCGACTTAATGAGCACCCCTGGTTTAACCTATTAGACCTTTTAAGTGCATTTTCCAAAGACACAACTGACTCGCTAACGATCAGTTCCGATCCTACAATGTTTTGGCTTAATGACGACACACTAACCCGCTATACATTTTGGTAAACAAATAGTTGTGGGAATCCCACACGTATTTATAATTGGCTTACTGTAGATTTTAACAATTAGGTCGGCATGCCATGTGTCCATATTCTGTGCATGGGATGTCACGATTAATTTCCTGTTTTAGACAGCTAAGTCGATGAATTGTTTCTCGCGAGTTCTGTTTAACGCCGACCAAGCCTCGTGTACAAACATGTGTTTCCTGTTATGTGTCTTATATAAACTGTGTATAATTCCGTAATATCAGAGAGTATTTTGGTTGGTTCTCGCTTGGACTAGCCGCTCTCTTAACTTAACCTCTAACCTACTTAAGCTATGCCCTTGTGTACAGCGCTCTTATTGGCAGCACGCTCGCAAGTAACCAATAAAATACCTAACCTCTGTTCACCCCTTGTCTTACCCTGGTTATCACCCGTCTAAAAGTTAGACCGCTGCTACAGACTTTTAATGTTTATATACTGAAAATCAATAATCCAGGTCTATAAAATATAACAATTGTTGTAGCTATTGCTATACCAAGTAATTTTTCGATAGTTAGTAACAAAATCAGATTGTAAACATACTTTTGCGACATACGATTCATTTCCACACAGATACTGCCCGATGCTTTGTAAACATAGTCAATAATACTTACCTGTTCAAATGTTCCATCAGCTGCCGTGGGTATGTATATGGATTCCATCATTTTTTCTGATTCATCTTTCTCTTCTTCGATTTCAGATATTGGAACTACTAGAGCAAGATCATCAGGACGTATTGACTGCTCCGCCATTGCGAAAGATAATAGATATTAAACTTTGCTGAAATAAGCGACGCAGTGGAAAATAGTTGTCCTTCTTCACTTATGGCTGTTTAAACTTTCTTAAAGTTTAACCTATC
>CH002494.1:618729-630333 GCA_000149265.1 Ciona savignyi
TCTCCTGGATTCTCCAATCAAGTTTGGAATATTCCAGTTTATGCAGTTTCAATACAAACAAGCTCTATGGATAATGTAGGACTACCCTATTTAGCTGCATCTTCAATCGTACTGTGCACACTGCTAATCAGGGTTGCCAGACGGAAAATCTGCCTTACGGCCAAACTGTGTTTGCTTTACGGCCAAAATTCGGCCAATTTGTATCAAGTACAAAATAAACTATTTAATTTAGCCAATTGGGCTATTTATCTCATTATTTGTTGAAAAATTGTACAATTTTAATTCCCTTCAGATTTGTTAAACCCATTCAAATACTATATAGGAATGCCTACCGTTATTATTTTATTTCAAAACGTCATAATCAGCTTTGTGATTTGGTAAATGAGACAATTGATATTATTAATTAATTTACATATATATTTTTCCCATATTTCTACTGTAGCGTAAAAATAATATGACGTTTTGGCTAAAATTTTGACAATATGCTTATACGGCCAAATTCGGCCAGATTTTTCCGCACGGCCAAACTATTTTTTTCGCGTCTGGGGCGATTTTGGTACGGCCAAATTTCTGAAATTTGGCCGTGAAAAGGGCCAAATGGCAACCCTGCTGCTAATACAGAATATTGTCATTTCGTACAGTGCCGTTTTACGAGGTTGTATGGAATTATGATGTAACAGGGCGTTTTCCTTATCAATTGTATCCCTACCAGTCTTCTAAGTCGGGCATTTAACTAAAAAAGAACCCATTATAAACTCTATCAGCCTACCAATTACATAACAGACAAAAACAAGTCTTTTGATTAAAATAAGTTTACTACGTGTAACATCTATATCGTATGTTCAGTTAGTTTGATGTTGTTTGAGCGACATTCATTGTGTGCCCCTGATGATAGACCTGTAAATCCCAAACATTACATTACAAGGTTGTTGTGACGTCACAAACTCGCCTTATTTATATACTGATTGTTTCATCGTTTTTCCTTTTTGAATGAGCAGTTAAAAAGGTACTGTATTGCTTAAAAAGCTTATTGAAATTGACTTTCTTAATTATACCGATATATACCTGCAACTAGAATCAGTTGGTAAGTTTTTTATCACCTTTATTGAGCACTAATTTTCTTTATTTCCTCCATCCTATTTCAGTTGTTAAGTTTTTTGACGCCCTTATTTAGCATTTATTTAATGACGCCATTTTGGATTGTATTTATTTTTCATTTATAGAAAACCGCAAATTGAAGACAAAGAAGGATAATGTGCTCGTTTAAACTTTATAAGACGTTTAGACATTCGCATTGGGAAATTCCAACGCATCAATAGTGTGGCGTTTCTCGGCGGAAGTGCAGGTCACCCACGCAGAAGAATTTACACTACGTATTATTGGTGAAGAAAGGCACAAGCTAAAACTTAAGCAAAAACATTAGAGTGAAATTAAGAATGTAGTAAAAAAACCTGGTATTTACATCAAGCTTAAACGGTACCTCAGTAAAATCTAGGATATTTAGATTGATCCTCCTAAATCGAGTGTGATCACACGGGCAATAGTCAGTTTACTTCACGCACACTTACAAGTTAGTTTAACAATGAAAATAAAAACAATAATGGAACATTGTGAATAATAGTAGCACGTATCTATCCGATGCAAAGAAAAAATTGAACAAAGCTGGTAGTATTGCAAAAATGCTTCAAAGGATTATAATTTAATTATATATCACTTACGCCTAATAATGATGACTTGTTTTTTATATAATAGATACCAAATGGAAAAAAGGATGAATTATCCATGTTATGCTAATAATGACTACTATAAAATAACACTTTATTTTTACAAATATATTAAATATCATCAACAGATTATCAACGTTATGTCTGGAACGTAACATGCGAAAATTCTCAGCTTAATCACACAATTTCTTATGCCAATATGAAATAGGAATTAGACAGAAACACACACAAAGGAATATATTTTTATGTAGAGATTTGCCTAGAAATCCACCTTTTTCTAAACCTGGTGCTTGTAAAAGTCAGGAAATGTTCAAGTTTCTTAATTAGCATTTTCCAGCACCACCCATTCTTTAGTAAAGGAGTTAAGTAGAAAGATTTTCTCCAGGTTTTCTCTCCTATTTTTAATAATTATTTATTTTGTATGGGGCAAGTTTTGAACACATGATGAACTTGTAATCCTGTTCTTTTTATATAGAAATTCATATTTAAATAAGTCTTGTTAATTATTTATTCACACACTGTTGGATTTACTTCTCATACCTGAACTTAGTAAAGGTGTTTATGCTTAAGTTTTTTAATTATCTATGTTTTATATTAATATTTTAATTGAAAAGTTAAAAGGTTGTAGGTTCGAAAACTGGTCGTACCATATCAGTATTCAAACATCTGGCCTTAAAGACCTAATGCACAATTCAGAAAAAATACAAAATACCCTTTTTATTTTAAGTATCGACACTGACTTAAGGAATTGGGTTTTATAAAATGGCTTGAAGCAATGTGTTCTCCTAGATGGCATAGAACAATGTGTCTTATAAAGTGACTTAAAGCAATTTGTCCTGCAATATTGCGTGGAGCTACCTCAACATTTAAACCTACTTTCCATATACTGCAATGTGGTCACCCACGCAGAATGGTGATGCAGAACCAAGTGGAAGGGGAACATGGTTTGTAAGTTTGTTCCAAACCCCATCAGAGAGATCCATGAACTCTCCGCTTGTGAGTCGTTGATTGTTTTTGCCAATTCCACCTGGGAAAAGTTGATCAACTTGGTTGGAAAACTAAAGACATGTGTGGACTAATTTTACCGAAGGAATAAATGCGTGAACGAAGCTGTGCAGCTGCAAAGTCAGCTCTAGAAATTTTTAAGTTTTGTCCAATCTCCCAGTGAAATCTTTTCTTTAAGTGAAGTATGTCAACAAGATTAGAAGCTGTAAAACAAACCAGTTAAAATAACTAGTTGTTGTCCATACGAATAACTTAAAGGGTAAACCTGAAAAGTTGCAGGTTGGAAACCGGTCCTTAGCTCGTTTTTTCTGTTCTTGAAAGGGGCGTCAAAATCATTTCAACACAGTGTAATACTTCTAGTAAACAACATTGGAAACGAGGTAATCTGACGATGACCTGTGTAACGCCATCTGTGTTTTCCTAGTGTGATAAAAAAAACGAGAAAATAAATTAAATAAGGGTCTCATAATAAAAATACCTCTTTTAATGCTGGACGATCCATGGCGACAAAGGTAACCTCCCATGATGTATATATAATCTGTAAAACAGTGGTCAACTAATATGCATTGATCTAAGTACTAAAGTGAATTCCCTACCTCCAACAGCCACAACAGAAGCACCAGTTCGCCATGGAGTGAAGCATTCTACCACTTCGATAAATTGTTTGGACTTAATGTTAAACTTATAAATTTTGTAAGTTGTTTCTGTCCGTGATTCGCCATACCTAGATGTCTGAGTTGTACCGATTCCAAAAAGATAAATTGATGGAACGGCAACTAAATCTGAAAAAAATGTTAACAACACTTTAACAGTTATTCTGTAATGTTGAAAATATATCTTGGGTGCATACGGTCATAAATAGCTCTGTGCCAACTCAACTCCTTATATACACAAGTTATCACAAAGATCACACATCGCCACCACTGGATTATGATTGGCTATATAGCTACGTGTAGCGGTAAGCCGCCAATGAACAAGACACTCAGTGGACAATATCTAAATCCAGTGAAATAATGGGTAGTACTGAAACTGAACAAACCGTCTATACCTATTCATTACACCGCAAGATATAAGTCACTCGATGGTCGGTGAGGTATTCTTGAGGTTAAATGTTTTGGTCCGATTACTTGCGCCACCACTGAAGCTATTGTAATGTATTGTATACGATTAAGCCTTTTCTTTAGTTGTAGTAGAATCCACTGCGTCTTAATCAGAGATATAACTAACCAGCTAATAATAATTAAATGTAATTTAATAATGTCTATGTATAATTTTATCTACATTTAAATCTACCAACCAATATAGACCATATACTGGCATTCAAAATCATCTGGCAGTTCAGCGATTGTTTTCCATGTTTTTCCATTGTAACAATAGAGGTCAGAGTAGTCGCAGACGTAACCATTGTTACCGTGAACACAGGAAGATGAAATAGAAGAAAACATTACTTCTGACCTGCAAAACAATTTTAAACTTTGTTTCAGTTTTCATAGCTTTATTAAAATATGGTTAAAATAGACAGTAACAACACTTGGTATGACAATTTCAAATGAAAACAGATATGTCCCAATATTAAAAATTAACATTAATTGCAGCAGATATATAAGCATTTTAAATTAATATTAGCAAAATGGAACCTGGAAAAACTTATAATCGTGTAAAATGTTTTGCATCAAAAATTTATACCTTGCGGAGTTGAAATTTATTTTCTGATGGATGGATATCAATATGATTATATGCCCCATCTGTAATAAACCCAATGTTTGCATCTGCTAAAAAGAGAATCAATTATTAAATAAAGAAAATGTTAGATTGATTAATTTTCCTACCTGGAAGTAATCCCTTTCTTGGATTGGCCTCAATATTAGTTTTACTTCCAGCCAAAAAGTAATGTTGCATTATCTTTTCATAACAGCTTCGAAATTCATAAAGAAAGTCCTACAAATTGTGGTTTAAAAGCACAAAGACTGGAGTCAACAAAATTTTAAACCGATATGAAATAGTTTAAACAGAAAATATAATGCATGGCTTAGCAAATAAAATAGCACTAAAAAGTGCCTCACACTAAAGGTAAATACCTAAACACCCACCTTACACAGAAACTGGTGTAAAATTTTTATTATCATTATCAAATGTATGATCGCCGTCAATTTGCTCCAAAAATAAAAATTGAGCTTTGTAAGTAAGATTGCAAGTCGTTAGTTCAATAGCAAAAGATTTTTTTAAGTTGCAAAAAATGATTTTAGTGAATATTCTTACCTCTTTCCTGATAACGTTTTCAATGTATTTGAGTGGCAGCTCAGACAAACGTATATGTCGAAATAGGTTTGGAAAACATTTCTTCCTCGAATCCAGATCATGTTTTAGCCAACGCATCAAAGCTGCATACACTTTTTCCTCGTTTTAGTACAACCACCTTCCTGTGAAGACAGAACGATTTCCAAGTCTCTGAAAATCCAAATTCACAAAGCCTTCTTGCTGGGGCAGCTTCATCAAAGTGACTCAGTAAATATTTCTTTGCAGCATTTTCCAAGTCATCCATTACATGTAACTTCCCGATTTGAAAGAAGTGAAGACAGTTTTGTGTACTCAAAACTTGCACCACATAATCAGTAGCTAGATCCAACAAGTCTAGTAGTAAATTCAATTGATTTGTTATCATTTATGTGTATAATACGGTAATATATCTAATACGGTAATATATATGGTAGCATGCAATATATCTCTGGTAAATATTGTAGAGAAAGAATAGGCACATTGAAGATTTTATCTCATTCTAGCATGGCGGCTGTTTAGAATTTGTGTGCTCCAACAAAAAAAACATAACATGTCGCTAGCTAGTCGGTTATGTCCTTGGGCAAGGCACTTTACGGACATTGCCTGAACCCAGCGGATTAATTGGTTCTACCAAATTGAAGGAACGTGTCTATCATATACAACACACTTCAATAGCTCCGGTAACCCGACGGTGGGCGCGAGGTGATCTGAAGATTGCCCGTGTGTTAACCCCCTTGGTTTTCTCATTCACGGGGATAAACATGAATATCCTATCCAATAATATAGAATATGAAACTTCGCTAAACCCAATAGTCCTGTTGTTTTTTTCTGGATTGGACCAACATATTAGTCTGGTAGTTTAGTGCATTGGCTTTCAGCCGAAGGGTTGCAGGTTCGAAACTGGTTGCTAGCTAGTCGTTTGGTTCTTTGGGAAAGGAACTGAACTGACAACTCAGCGAATTAATTGTTTCTACCATACTAAAGGAAAGTGTGAAATATACACAACACAATGTGATAGCTCCTGTAACCTGTGGGCAAGGTGATCTGAAGATTGCCCATGTGTTAACCGCCGGTTTTCGCATTCACGGGGATAAACATGAATATCCTATCCCACACTCGGTAAGTAATTTAATAAACTATCAAATCACCTTGTATTTGCATCAATGCAGCAGATTTAATTATATCTTCGAGGTTTTTAAGTGAAAACTCAATCTTTCCAGAATAAAGAAAGTCTAAAATCCACTTCATGCAATCTTCAGAAACATCTTTCATTACAGTTTGCTTTTCAAATGCTTCTTTCATCTATTTAAAGTTTGATTTTAACTTATTAATATTTAACGCAGCCCCATTCGCTGTTTTAATATATTTTTCGCATTTTAATAATGTGTTTTAACGACTGTTCGTTTTGCCGTCTTTTTCTGTCCCTCTTCTATGATTTGCTTTATTTTCTGCTATTAATTACAAGTGCAAAAGCTGAATAAACCAAACCCAGTATAAAGAAGAGAAAATACGTATTTAAGCACTAAGTACAAACTGTGGGGTTACCCAAAAGCTATTGTAGTGTATTTTATTTGATTAAGATATTATTTTGTTTTGGTGGAATCGATTAAGCTTAGTATTTTAGAGTTTGTCCTTTTTACATATTTTAATTGGCAAACACAATGGTTAATATCACAAAGGAAATTGTAGGTTTAATGCCCAATAATTCAGCGGGTTTAAACAATATCAAATAAGTGTGTTAACATAAGACACAACTCATAAGCTTACAACTAATGCACAAAACTCTAAATGTCTTAGACATTCAGTTGGACTGTTCCTTGAAGGTCGGGAATCTTTATCAAGTTAACAAATATTTAGTCTGACCATTTAGTTTGGTGGTTTAGTGTGACGCCTTTCAACCGAAGTATTGCAGGTTCGAAACACGTTTTCTAGCTAGTCGGCTGTGTCCTTGGTCAAGGCAATTAACAGACATTGCCTGGACCCAGTCAATTAATGTGTTCTACCAAATTAAAGGAACGGTGTGAATACTTTCCTATCCTATATGTCCTTTAATTCTCCATTAAGTTAACTTGTAGTGAACACTCCACCCACCTTTGAGGTAAACATGACATTGAAGTATTCGCTTCTGGCTGCAAGTATATTCTGATGAACTGGAAACTCTTTGTCACCGACGTGTATTGTGAAGTCACAGTACTCCTTATTTGTGCGTTGTCTGTGAGTAAGAATCGGTGAGTGAAACGATCGTGTGACCGAATTTTTATCACAATTTATATACTGTTCTTAGGTGACATGCGCATCATGGGTTCAACTTAGACAAATAATTTGGTTGGTTCAAAATTCCAAATAAACCTAATCGCCGTTCAACCGGTTTGGTGTTTATTTTTTCATTCTATTAATTTCTGTTTAACAAATTATATAGAGGATGACAGGCTGAAAAATCTGCTAGCCAAAAATTTTAAGTTTTGCTTTGTAGATTGATGAATATGATTGAGTTATTCCACCTAGCAGGTGTAAAATCCCCTTTAATGGAATTATCGAGGTTACCCTCTAACTCACGTTACTGAAACTATACAGTGTGCTGAACATTATATACTTTGCTACTTTTTTCGTTTAAACACACATTAGTCCTTTAAGTGCATTTGCCAAAGACATAACTGACTAGCTAACGATCAGTTTTGATCCGACAATTTTTTGGCTCAATGACGACACACTAACCCGCGGTAATATATTTGGTCAAACAACGACTTTTAATGTGTTTATAAACTAAAAATTCAATAATTCAGGGAATCCACCACAATAAAACAATTGTTGTAGCTATTGCTATGCCAAGTGATTTTAAAGGCTAGTAACAAAATCAGATTATAAACATACTTTTGCGACATACGATTAATTGCCATACAGACACTTAAAACTTGTGCTTTCCGATGCTTTGTAAACATATAGTCAATAATAATACTTTACCTGTTCAAATGTTCCATCAGCTTTTGTGGGTATGTATTGGATTCCATCATTTTTGCTGATTCATCTTTCTCTTCTTCGATTTCAGATACTGGAACCACTAGAGCAAGATCATCAGGACGTATTGACTGCTCCGCCATTGCGGAAGGTAACAAATCTTGAACTTTGCTAAAATAAGCGACGCAGTGGAAAATAGTTGTCCTTGTTCACTTATGGCTGTGTAAGTTTAACCTATCCGTTAAAGTTTAACCTATACGTTAAAGTTTAACCTATCCGATGTTTAAACTAAACGTCTGACCTACGCTTTCGAAAGAAACAAAACTTAATGTACCTTCTTTTGGTCGAAATGTAATTTATAACTCGTACCCAAAACTAATTATTTAATGTAATAAAATTCAATATATTTATGAATGATTGTAGTTTCAAGCGTATAAATTAGTAAAAATATAGTTTTAATAATGAAATAATAAACAAATTAATTAAACAATCTACTTATGGTTACAATTTGTTAATTCACATTCTTACAAGGGGTATGGCACAATAAGTAGATTCCTCTGTTTATTTGACATTGGGGATTCCCCTTGGACAAAAATCTAGTTTCGTTACTATTAATGCGCTTTGGCGCTACCTACCAGGGGTTTTGCGAAACATTCAACTGAATTTACTTAATATAAAAATCAATAACATGTGTGGCATCGAAACCGGATCTGCTAGCGTTGTTAGTAAAAGTGACATAAACATCTATATGAGTGTTTGACCAAAACCAGTCGCTTGCTATATGACTGCGTCAATTGAAAGCAAAGGTGTTAGTATCGCAAACGATTTTCAATGTTCAACTCCTTGTGAAACCGGTACCCCGACTGCGGGCAGGTGGTATTTCAACTTATGCCTGGGGTTCATCACCACCTACGTTTTCCAACTTGGTGAATAAAGACAGGTATCCATCCAACCCTTGCGTTTTTTAATGTCTATATCCGTCGGGTTTAATGGCCCGTTAGCTACAGTGCTGTTTTTACGTAAATGCAGTTTTTGACGATTTGCAAAATTGTCTTAGCACAACTAGCATTTTCGCTCAGAATGTAACGTGATGGGTAACTTCCTCTATTGTTTTCCAGGGCGTGAAGAAACTGCAGGTGGGGCGTGTTGTGAAAAAGAATATCATTACCATGTATAAGTCGCGTTAACCATTCGGCCACACGACCACACAATAATTTATGTTTTTGCCGGGCTAGGTTTCGAGTCCATGATATCGTGGATAAGACCGTTTTTGTTTATGTAAAGCGGTATATATACGGGTATCGTTAACCATTCTGCCACACTACCGTACGTTAAGATCACATTTTACATTATTGAAATAACGAAATGTATAATCGTACGTTACCTTAAGTGTGTACGGTTTAACACTTACTGCATATGCAGTGAGTGGTATGACGCAATAAAACGCTTTTATTCGGAGTTTCCAACAAAAACATTTTACGCCACTAATATCAATAAAGCGTTTAAGCATACAGCTCCCTCTGTAGTCGTGTATTGTTCCTGTGATTATTAGCTTAGTGGTCCGCTTATGCTATGTCAGTGCGTTCTATGGCCGGATTCCTCTGGGATGTAAGGACATTTCGAGCTCGCGTTTTAACTAATCGCGCAAACACGCTCGGTCATACACAACACAAGACACGGGATTATGTCTTATTCCTTGGTCGCAAAGGTAATGTAAACTGAAATTTGGCATATTTGCTTTCTGGCGAGAGCGGCTTGTTTGTGGAACACATACGTACTCGTTGACGAGCCAATATCGGCCATTGCTGCAAAGAATGGTCTGGGATAAGCTGCCACGGAGCTAAGCTGCACAGGAAAGTGGTTTGGATGACGGTTATGTACGGGGGTGTAGAACAGTGCTCCGCGAGCTTTTTACTCGAGAGCACATTTAGAAAGTTACTAAATTTGACAGCACATTGCATTTTGTAATAAGAGTGTGATAACCGTAATGTTCAAATTTACAATAACTAAAATTATTTTTATTTGGTAAAAATTTAGTTTAAACATAAATATCATTTTCCCGCGACATGCCTAGCATTGTCTTGCGGCACACTGGATTTGTAAAAATACGGCCTTTGTGACGAAGACCTTTTGCGTAAAAAACATAGCTTTATAATAAGGTAAAAAGGTACCGACTTAGAAAAACGCAAGACAAAAGTTGTACCGTTACATAACGCATCAGCGAAAAATTGTGTATATATTAGAACACACAGCCCCGCAAAATAGTTAAATAACTTTTGGGAAATAATACACATGTCGAAATTTACGTGGCAGTAAACATTGCGAAATATTACATAATAAAAACGCCAAAATAGCTCCGGTCTTTCAACTTTGGTCAGTAATGCGTGTTAAAGATGGCGTATAACCAATTAAGACCTTTATGAACGGCAGGATGTGACGAGTGGTACCCTCCATGAGTCATTGTTTTTAAACGAGTGTTTTGCTGAGTAACAATGGTGGTGATTCCCCAATGTTTGTTTTGTTGAAAGCAGCATGTGCTAGGCTGCGCGCCGGTGTTCTCGTTTAGCTGTAAAGTTTTGTAATCATGGAGCAGTGCTTTGTAAAATAAAGGTGTTGAATGTGCATCTACTAGCTGTTTTGTTGGAAAAAAGTTGCCGATGTACGAAGGGGTATGGGCTCAAAATTTTTAAACAAAATTTTGTAGGGTTTTGAGTTTAGGTTGCAGATCCAAGCTTCAATTTTAAATTGTGAAAAAATCTAAGACTTCCTATGTCAGGGTTTTAAGTGACAGTCGTTTTTGTGAGGTCAGTTTGCATTGGAGAGATAGGGAAAATAATTAGTTGAACGCCTCCTAAAATGCTCTCGTCATACCATCTAGTAGAAAACGTGAGGATACTAACCATTCCAGCATTATTTATAATGCCAAGCGCGAAATCAACTCATTAAACGCGCCTGACAAACTCAATATACATCGGCTTATGCGAAAACGCGTCCATGGCACCGATCCTGTTTATACTCTCGTTTATTGGAAACGGATGAAACCGCAGACGCGCCGATGGACGGATAGATAGCACAGCACGCCAAAGTGACAGCCCGTAGCCGGCTGGGTTTTTGTCTGCCGCCCTTTTTTCTGGTGGTGCGATATTGCGCCGGGTTACTTAATTGCAGAAGTATTTATGCAAAGGCGGTATTTAATTGTGCAAGCATCGTTTAAGAAGTAGTTATAAACTGTAAAAATATATGTCCAAGTTTTTCTTTTTTGCCAAAGCATATATGCTAATAGTTTTTTTTTTGGGGGGGGGGGAAAACATATACATACAAAGGCGTTTCTTTTAATTGTAAAAATATTTATCCCAAGTTTTTTTAATTGCAGTAAAAATTTGCAAAGACGTAAATTAGTTGTAAAGGTGTGTATGCCATGACTTTATTTAATTGTAGAAGCATATTTGCAAAGTGTTTATTAACTCTGGACGTATAAGTAAAAGGCGTTTTTAAACATGGGAAATATATATGTCCAAGACGTTTTTAAACTGTGTTGATATAAGCTTAAGGGCCTAATTTAAAAAACGGCATTGTAAAAAAACAGTAATAGACAACCGATACATATGTAGAATTTAATATAAAAATACAAAATCTATACAAA
>CH002494.1:683503-693553 GCA_000149265.1 Ciona savignyi
CCGCGAAGAAACTAAAGGGAAGGAGGGATACTGCATACTAAAATAAAGATTAGGGTATTATAATTAGTTTTAAAATTGGGATTGGAGTTAGGGTGAATTCTGTGGTTAAGATTAGTGTTTGGAGCAGGGTGAAAATTAGTTTTAGTGAGCAGTTTTTATCCTTCCCTCCTTTCCTTCATTTTAGTGTTTTCCTATATCCAGCACTCGGTTGATTCCTCGCCTACTCCCGACTGTGTTGTTACTATTCGTTTATTCACCATGACCTAGCTCTTACGTCAGCGCTATATTTAGTCTTTGCCGATTGCGGTCGATCTTAACCATGCCGCTTTCGAGAACAAGTCGACAGAGCGTATTTTTTTAACTGAGCTCAGTTTTGAACTCGTAATGGGCTCGCTGCTAAGACCGTCTGTGTATATAATCCTGTATTTAAAACGGTTGCGCTAACCATATGGCCAGACGACCTTCAGGGCATTCATTTATCAAATTTGTTGTTTTTGCATATTAAGATACACATTGTGTTGTCGTCCTGTCTTAGTGCACCATGTGGTTCTCGGTTTTAAGAAGCGATGTGTATTATACATAGAAAATACTTTAGTTGATCCAAATACTGTAGTTGGTTTGTTGCATATCTTATTACAACATAGTGGTCGTGGTCTTAAGTCGCGTTATGTATTATATTACTTCCCCTTTTTTTAATATATCTATGTTATTTTTGTGTTTTTTTAACTGGGCTTAGTTTCAATCGCGTGCTGAGCTCGTTGCTAAAGCCGTTTTTGTATAAAATTCGGTATACTGTATAGGTTGTATTAACCATTCGGCGACACAACCCAGCGACGTGTGTGTGTGATCGAAACCAGTAGCTTGCTATAAAACTGCGTCCTCTGAAAGCACATAGCGTTTGTTTCAAAAGTGTTATTATCGCAAACGATTTTCACTGTTCAGCTACTTGTAAAACTGGTAACCCGACTGCGGGCAGGTGGTATTTCGACTTATGCCCGGGTCTTAAGCTAACGCCCCCAGCCCTTTTCAACTTGGTGAATAAAAACGGGTATCCAGCCCTTGCGTTTTTTAATGTCTTAATTTGTCGGGTTTCATGGCTAGTTAGGTATAGTACTGTTTTAGGTAAATGCAGTTTTTGACGACTTGCGAAATCATGTCTTAGCGCAACTAGAATTTTCTCTCAGCATGTGACGTGGTGGGTAACTTCTTCCATTGTTTTCCAGGGCGTGAAGAAACTGCGGGTGGGGCGTGTTGTGAAAAAGAAACTCCGGAAACGACGCAGAAACAAAAAGAACAGAAAGCGTGGCCGCAAGAACCGGAAAAAGGCTCTCGTGCGCTCCAAGCGATCCGCCGCGAAGTACGTTCAGAAGTTTAAATGGACTCGGGCAAAAAGGACGCACCTACCGGAAGGCTGGATTCGACGACCAGGTCAGTCTAGCTCCCTCGGTGTCGAGTACGACTACGCTGTTATCGAACTGAAGAGGGCGCTAGGGAACCAGTCAATGAAGATGGGCATCAGTCCGGCTCGGGAAAATTTACCAGGGAATCATCGGATCCATTTCACTGCTTTTGACCAGGGGAAAGCGAATGAACTGCTGTACCGTTACTGCGCGGTGGAAGACCAGTCAAACGACATCATGTACCATTAGTGTGACGCACAGCGCGGTACGTCAGGCGCGGGGATATACGTCCGACTCTACGACCGCGAAACCCGAGTATGGGACCGTAGAGTGATCGGGATCTTCTCGGGTCATCAATGGGTGGATATGGGCGACGGACGTCCGCCTAAGGAATACAACACAGCGGTGAGAATCACTCCGCGCAAGTTCGCACAGATCTGCTTCCGGACAACAGACGACGACAATGCAGAGGGAATTAAGCCAACTTTTGCGGTCGTGCTTGCGGCAACGGGCGAACATTTAACTGAACGCCACATTATATACATATCGGCGCTTTCAAGCATTTACACCACTTTCGTGCGCGCGCCGGGCCAGCTTAAACGAGGTGGACGAAACAGCATACTTTAGCTAAATTACAGCATACGTTATATATCTTTGAAAAAATAGGCGAGTTTTTTTGTGTACGGGGTGCCAAGAGTCTTAAAAGGAGTTAGTTTTTTTAAATTTTAGGCAACGAAAAGAAGTTTTACGTGCAAATCATCTACAAAACGCATGCGACCTGTCCCCGTTCATGTTATTAACAGCTCTGTGCATCTGTGTGTGGATTATCAACGTCATCGCTTTGTAAATCGTCCATTACTCCTGTTCATCCTTCTAGTAGCCAGGTCGTTGTCAGTATCAGGCCTTTCAGCATCATGTAAGAAGGCACGTAGCGAATGGTTCCCTTTATTTAATCGTGCTTTTCCTTATTCCTTCTTCAGCATATCTTATTTTGCATTGTTATGTTTTCTTGTACCTTTTTGTGTCATTTTGGATTTGTGATTAAGAATCTCCCAAAACAGGAACCCCGATTTAAAAGACTAGCTAGCTTTGCACCATACTTTTAACGTCTCATTCCCTGTCAGCAAGTTTTTGCTCCGCCACAAAGCGGCATTTGGAGGTCACTTTTACCCACACATGTACCGCGCATATAAAGTATATGGATTTATTCTCGCTTATTTAAGTAAATACAAACGCGATGTTGTAACTGGTGATTTACAAAGACACAATATCATATTCGGAAGTGTTTGTTCCAGAATATTTCGGACAACATTGGGGGGAATCATCACAATATAAGGAAACTAATTTTAACCCCAATCAGAACCTCGGAAGGGCGCAAATTTTGTTGGTTATTTTATTCTTCTAAAATTAACCTTAGTTCGATTATTTGTTTAAAAAAACCTAACCGAAGTCAGGTGTAGAAAAATATCTTGTCTGTGAGTCGGGTGAAAGTACAATTTAATTAGAACTAACTCATAGGATAAGATATTCTAGTTTATCACGGTAAATGGGAAAACAGAAGGGGGGTGTTAACACGGATAATCGTATTAGTTCAACTTTATCTAGCCTTCAAGTCTCTGTTGGTCTTTTAAGCCGTGCGTTTTTAACCACAAAAGAACCCATACCTAACCCCTATCTGCGTACCAATTACATAAGAGACAAAAACAAGTGTTTGATTGTAACATCTCTATCGTATGTTCACTTCGTTTAATGTTGTTTGAGCGACATTCATTGTGTGCCCCTGATGATAGACCGGTAAATCCCAAACATTTCAAGGTTGTTGTGACATCACAAACTCGCCTCATTTATTTTTTTATGCCGATATATACGTGCAATGAGAATTAGTTGGTAAGTTTTTTTGTCGCCTTTGAGCTTTTAATTACCTGACGCCATTTTTGATTGTATAACTAAAACATGCAAAAACAGTAAAAAAAATTAGGAAAGTAGTAAAAAACCTGGTATTTACCACAAGATAAAGGGCACCACTTTAGTTGTTAGACGGTAAAATTAATAAAAAGGATAGGATATTCAGATTTCAAGGGGTGTGATCGCGCGGACAATCGTCAGATTACCTCACACACACTTACAGATTATTTTAACTATGAAAAACGATAATAAAACATTGTAAATAATAATAGCACGTATCTACCCGTTGCAAAGAAAGAATTGCACACAGCTGGTAATATTGCAAAGATGCTTCAGAGGATCATACTGTAACGTTTCAGCCCAATTTTTTGTTGCTCGGTCTATTTCCTCGACCGCCACAATGCAACTACATGCTCACAAAGGCACAATTCGTAACTTTACAACAACTACTCACATAACTGTACAAAACTACTATACGCTTAAAGCACAAAGGTGCAGCGAACATATATAGAAAATAGGCCAAAGAAGTAATCAACGAAACATGGCAATAACGTAAAATCGGCGAGCGTCAAAAATGCAAGGAATTTAAACCCATCATCTAGAAATAAAATAAAACTTTACAATACTTTAATTCTGTGTCACTTAATAATGATGACTGTTTTTTTTATAAAAAATGCCAAATAGAAAAAAAGGATAAACTGTGCATATTACAGCTAATTATGCTAATGAGGATTCCCATAAAATAATACTTGATTTTTACATGAAAACAACTATTTCAAAGAACATCAAGGTTAAGTCTTGACTGTAACATGCGAAAATCCTTAGCTTTATCACACAATTTCTTATGTCAATATAAAATAGGAATTAGACAGAACCACACATAAAGGACTGAATTTCAATGTAGAGATTTGCGTATAAATTTTTCCTAATTTAAATTTTCCTAAACCAGGCGCTTGGTAAAGTCTTTATGTATTCAATTTTCTTGATTATCATTTTCCAGCACCTCCCATTCTTCATTAAAGGAGTTGAATAGAAAGATTTTCTCCAAATTTTCCGTCCTTTTTTATCAATTATTTATTGTATAGTTGTTTTTAAACACATGATGGGTTTGTCACTAAGACCCTTGTTATTATATAGAAATCCATATTTGAATTAGTCTTGTTAACGATTTACTTCTCATACACAAGTCACGTATAGGTGTTTATGCTCAAGTTTTTTATTCATCTATGCACCATATCAATATCCAATTTTAAGGGCTGAACAATTGCAGATTCGAAAACTGTTCGCTAGGCTAGCTAGTTTTTTTATGTTCTGTGTAAGGCACTTAGCCGACATAGCCTGAACCCAGTGAAATGAGTGCTTATACCAAATTGAGGAACATGTGAATCATACACAACACACTGCAATAACTCTGGTAACCAGACGGTGGGTGCAAGGTAATCTGACACCCTTCCCATGTGTTAACCCCCTTGGTTTTTCCATTCACAAAATAACAAGGATCTAATGGACAATGCAGGAAAAACACAAATAATCTCTAGCATGGAGCAGCAGCGTCAACATTTAACCTACTTTTTATATACTGTAATGTGGTCACCCACGCAGAATGCTGATGCAGAACCAAGTGGAAGGGGAACATCGTTTGTAAGTTTGTTCCAAACCCCATCAGAGAGATCCATGAACTCTCCGCTTGTGAGTCGTTCGTTGGTTTTGCCAAATCCACCTTGAAAAAGTTGATCAACTTGGTTGGATAACTAAAAATATGTGTAGAGTAATTTTACCGAAGGAATAAATGCGGGAACGAAGCTGTGCAGCTGCAAAGTCAGCTCTAGGAACGTTTAGGTTTTGGCCAATCTTCCAGTTAGGATAATATCCATGTAGGTTAAATATGTCCACAAGATCAGAAGCTGTAACATAAACCGGTTAAACCAACTAGAAAATTAATTTTTGTAAATTATCTATATGAAAAACGTGGTGGGTTAATTATGCCGCCTTTTAGTCCAAAGTTTGCAGGTTTAATACCGGTCATTAGCTGATTCTTTGTGTTCTTAAAAGAAACATCTTAATCATTTTAACACAGTGCAATACCTCCAGTAAATGACATTGGGAACGAGGTAATTTCACGATGGCCCGTGTAATAACGCCATGTGTTTTCTCGTTGTGATCAAAAAAATTAAAGAACTGTTTCGTGATAAAAATACCTATTTTCATGTACGAATTAGGGTAATGAATGTAACCTCCCATGATGCACATCTTATCTGTAAAACACTGGTCGATTAATATCCATGATCTACACGTATTAAAGTGAATTCCCTACTTTCAACAGCCTCAACAGAAGCACCAGTTCGCCACGGCGTGGAACATGTTACCACATTGTTAAGTTGTTTGGACTCGATGTTAAACTTATAAATTTGGTAAGTTGTTTTCTGTCCGTGATTGATTTCTCCTAGTAAGAATAAAGATGCCTGAGGTGTAGACCTAGCGTTCCGAATATAGGAAACTGATGGAACTTCAATTAAATCTGAAAAAATGTGAACATTTTAACAGGTAAATATATAAAGTTGAAAATATATCTTGGGTGAATACGGTCATACATAGCTCTGTGCCTATTGGCTAATGCAACCCATTATACACAAGCTATGACGAAGAGCATACACTCCAACCACTGAATATGGCATTGCAGCGGTAACCTGGTAATGAACAAGACACTTAGTGGACATTGCCTGAATCCAGTGAAATAATGAGTTTACTAAAACATAATACTGAAAAAAACGTCTAAACATATTTTTACACTGCAAGATATTACATAACTAGATGGTGGGTGAGGTATTCTTGAGGTAATCTGATTTGGACTGATTACTTGTACCAACACATTTTTTTGGTTTAAGTAGAATCAACTAATCCACTGCGCTATAACCACAGACACAACAAACTAGCTAATAAGAAATAAATGCAATATTATAAATTTGTATATTTTAATCTACCAACCAATATAGACCATATATTGGCATTCAAATTTCTCTGGCAGTTGAGCAAATGTTTCCCATGTTTTTCCATTGTAACAATAGAGGTTGTACTGGTCGCAGACGTAACCATTGTTACCGTAAACACAGGAAGATAGAATAGAAGAATAACAAGTACTCTGGACCTGCATAACAAATTTTTATTTTGTTTTACTTTTCCAACCTTTATTAAAATATTGTTAAACAGTCAGTAACTACACATGCTATGACAATTTAAAAAAACAGATATGTCCATTAAACCCAATATTAAAAAAACATCAATTGCCGCAGATATTTCAACATTTTAAATTAATATTAGCAAAATGAAACCTGGAAAAATTATAATTATGTAAAATGTTTTGCATCAAATATTTATACCTTGCGGAGTTGAAATTTGTTTTCTGATGGATGGATATCAATATGATTATATACCCCATGTGCAATAAACCCAATGTTTGCATCTGCTAAAAAGAGAATCAATTATTAAAGTCCATAACCAGGGTACAAATAGTTGTTTTTGAGTAAAAAAACACACCCAATGTCACTTTTGAGCCTCGTGTGACCACATTTTGTCCGCCTCCAGTTCTTTCACCAATGTTTGACAATCAAGGATGATTAGGATTGGTTAGGAAAGTTTTTATATCTTCTGTGTGCATAGGTGTCCAACAACACATCTAGGCCTTCACACCTGCCCAAAAATTAAAAATTATGAAAAAAGGTACACATGTGGATACCAAGAGGAGTGCATTTTCCAGTCCGATATCACAAATCGGATTTAACAGCCGGTATCGAAAGATTGTCTGGTATTTATAAAAGCCATTCGAAGTTAAGTTCTTGAAAAAATATCCGAACGACCCTCTACCGGAGTGAAAATGACCAAAAATGAGGAAAAATGACCAATTAATTACTTTGC
This sequence comes from Ciona savignyi, assembly GCA_000149265.1. Classification (NCBI taxonomy): domain Eukaryota; kingdom Metazoa; phylum Chordata; class Ascidiacea; order Phlebobranchia; family Cionidae; genus Ciona; species Ciona savignyi. Next base: position 690,721 of record CH002494.1, read on the forward strand.
TAATTAGCATAAGTAATTAAGTGTAAGATTTTAGACAAACAGTTGACTAGTAACATTTATCCACACTCAAATTTCTATAAATTTGGAGATTTTTGCAAAAAAATCAAAATGGCCCGTTTTTCATTTAGGAGGCGTTCAACTAATTATTCTCCCTATCTCTCTGAATGCAAACTGACCTCACAAAAACGACTGTCACTCAAAATCCAGACATAGGAAGTCTTAGATTTTTTCACAATTTTGAAGCTTGGATCTGCAACCTAAACTCAAAACCCTACAACATTTTGTTTAAAAATTTTGAGCCCATACCCCCTCGTACATCGGCAACTTTTTTCCAACAAAACAGCTAGCAGATGCACATTCAACACCTTTATTTTACAAAGCACTGCTGCCACGATTACAAAACTTAACAGCTAAACGAGAACACCGGCGCGCAGCCTAGCACATGCTGCTTTCAACAAAACAAACATTGGGGAATCACCACCATTGTTACTCAGCAAAACACTCGTTTAAAAACTAATGACTCATGGAGGGTACCACTCGTCACATCCTGCCGTTCATAGAGGTCTTAATTGGTTATACGCCATCTTGGAAACGGTGACCGTTCCAGTTTGGTTTAAACTGTTCGAACTTACTAGTAGAGGTCATTCTGTGAGACTCCTGTCCAAATTTTAACCGTTTCTGTTGACTGCTTCGGCTATTACAGGCCTTCGACTGAAGGGTGGTCATTCTGTAGATTTCATTTGGCGACAGTGTCACTGGTGATGACTGAAACTCTTCGTACACATTAAAATTTACTGCTTGATGTTTCACAAGTTTCAGCACATTTTTTCACTGTAATTTGAAAGGTTTAAAGTCCATAACCAGGGTACAAATAGTTGTTTTTGAGTAAAAAAACACACCCAATGTCACTTTTGAGCCTCGTGTGACCACATTTTGTCCGCCTCCAGTTCTTTCACCAATGTTTGACAATCAAGGATGATTAGGATTGGTAAGAAAAGTTTTTATATCTTCTGTGTGCATAGGTGTCCAACAACACATCTAGGCCTTCACACCTGCCCAAAAATTAAAAATTATGAAAAAAGGTACACATGTGGATACCAAGAGGAGTGCATTTTCCAGTCCGATATCACAAATCGGATTTAACAGCCGGTATCGAAAGATTGTCTGGTATTTATAAAAGCCATTCGAAGTTAAGTTCTTGAAAAAATATCCGAACGACCCTCTACCGGAGTGAAAATGACCAAAAATGAGGAAAAATGACCAATTAATTACTTTGCTAATTAGCATAAGTAATTAAGTGTAAGATTTTAGACAAACAGTTGACTAGTAACATTTATCCACACTCAAATTTCTATAAATTTGGAGATTTTTGCAAAAAAATCAAAATGGCCCGTTTTTCATTTAGGAGGCGTTCAACTAATTATTCTCCCTATCTCTCTAATGCAAACTGACCTCACAAAAACGACTGTCACTCAAAATCCAGACATAGGAAGTCTTAGATTTTTTCACAATTTTGAAGCTTGGATCTGCAACCTAAACTCAAAACCCTACAACATTTTGTTTAAAAATTTTGAGCCCATACCCCCTCGTACATCGGCAACTTTTTTCCAACAAAACAGCTAGCAGATGCACATTCAACACCTTTATTTTACAAAGCACTGCTCCACGATTACAAAACTTAACAGCTAAACGAGAACACCGGCGCGCAGCCTAGCACATGCTGCTTTCAATAAAACAAACATTGGGGAATCACCACCATTGTTACTCAGCAAAACACTCGTTTAAAAACAATGACTCATGGAGGGTACCACTCGTCACATCCTGCCGTTCATAGAGGTCTTAATTGGTTATACGCCATCTTGGAAACGGTGACCGTTCCAGTTTGGTTTAAACTGTTCGAACTTACTAGTAGAGGTCATTCTGTGAGACTCCTGTCCAAATTTTAACCGTTTCTGTTGACTGCTTCGGCTATTACAGGCCTTCGACTGAAGGGTGGTCATTCTGTAGATTTCATTTGGCGACAGTGTCACTGGTGATGACTGAAACTCTTCGTACACATTAAAATTTACTGCTTGATGTTTCACAAGTTTCAGCACATTTTTTCACTGTAATTTGAAAGGTTTAAAGTCCATAACCAGGGTACAAATAGTTGTTTTTGAGTAAAAAAACACACCCAATGTCACTTTTGAGCCTCGTGTGACCACATTTTGTCCGCCTCCAGTTCTTTCACCAATGTTTGACAATCAAGGATGATTAGGATTGGTAAGTTTTTATATCTTCTGTGTGCATAGGTGTCCAACAACACATCTAGGCCTTCACACCTGCCCAAAAATTAAAAATTATGAAAAAAGGTACACATGTGGATACCAAGAGGAGTGCATTTTCCAGTCCGATATCACAAATCGGATTTACAGCCGGTATCGAAAGATTGTCTGGTATTTATAAAAGCCATTCGAAGTTAAGTTCTTGAAAAAATATCCGAACGACCCTCTACCGGAGTGAAAATGACCAAAAATGAGGAAAAATGACCAATTAATTACTTTGCTAATTAGCATAAGTAATTAAGTGTAAGATTTTAGACAAACAGTTGACTAGTAACATTTATCCACACTCAAATTTCTATAAATTTGGAGATTTTTGCAAAAAAATCAAAATGGCCCGTTTTTCATTTAGGAGGCGTTCAACTAATTATTCTCCCTATCTCTCTAATGCAAACTGACCTCACCAAAACGACTGTCACTCAAAATCCAGACATAGGAAGTCTTAGATTTTTTCACAATTTTGAAGCTTGGATCTGCAACCTAAACTCAAAACCCCTACACATTTTGTTTAA
>CH002494.1:708936-724741 GCA_000149265.1 Ciona savignyi
GGGCGTTTATTCAATTATCAGTGTTGCCAAAGAAAAAAAGCGGATAATTACACAAAAAAGGTAGGGCAACACTAGTAATTCGAAAAAATACCAAAATACCAAAAAACTGGACAGGGTGCAAGTTAAACTATGGACTTACCAAGTCTTCCGTTTGAGGGAAACAGAATAAATCCAAAAAACGTATAATCCACAGTATGTGAGCGTTGAAATAATCCAATGGATAGAGTTCTATTTGAATAATGGGTTTAGATATTTCCGCGGAAATCTTGCCTTATTCAAATAGAATGATATTGCCTTCAGTGTGTTCAGCTAGAAAGGATAGTACATAACCCGCAATTATCTACGACACGAGGAGTTAATGCATTTACTCCTACTTCCCGGTTTTATAAGATAATCAAAACTATATTTCCGTAATCATGACGCATTTTATTGTTGCCTTAGTTTAAAGACGTAATATACGGCGATAATATCTTGCAGCAGATTTACAAGGGTTTGTCCAGGTTTTACCATGTTATACAAACTAATCCGACATTTTCGATTTATGTTTGTTTAAAACTAAACGACCTCGCGAATCCCCTTCGTTTGATCTATGTTTGTAGTTTTATATTATAAATTATCGGGAGTTATAACTACCCAAGTGAAAATTAAATCTCTTGACTAATTGAAGACTTGTATTTGTGTCATTATATTTAATCAATTACTAATTAGAAAAATACAAGTTAAAACGACTGTCTGTATTAGTAAACTGTTAAAATATTGTTTTAAATCGTTCTGGAAATTCCTTAAATTTTTCATTTTTGACATATCTGAAATTTCATTTTTGACATATCTGAAACATGTTTTAAAAATATTAACACCATAACCGCTATCACCAGAACCGTAGAACAAAATCCCATGTGGGAACACACCCATGTGTGGGATCGAAACCAGTCGCTTGCGAAACGAGTGCGTGTTTGAAAAGTGTTCGTATCGCAAACGATTTTTAATGTTCAACTCTCTGTAATGGCGCCGTTATCCCGACTGCGGGCAGGTTTGTCCCGCCCGTTGGTCGAATGGTTAAGTGCGTCGCCTTTCAATCGAGAGGGTGCAGATGCGAAACTGGTCGCAAGCTAGTCGGTTGTGTCCTTGGGCAAGGCACTTTACAGACATTGCCTGACCCCAGCGGATTAATGGGTTCTACCAATTTGAAGGAACGTGTCTATCATATACAACACACTGCAATAGCTCCATCAACCCGACGATGGGTGCGAGGTGATCTGACGATTGCCTGTATGTTAACCCCCTTGGTTTTCCCAATCACGGGGATAAAGATGAATATTCTATCCAACTATCCTATCCTCCTAGGTGGCATTTCGACTTATGCCCGGGTCTTAACGTCCCCTGCTCTGTCCACGTTAATGTTATTAACAGCTCTGTGCATCTGTGTGTGGATTATCAACGTCATCGCTTTGTAAATCGTACATTATTCCTGTTCATCCTTCTAGTAGCCAGGTCGTTGTCCGTATCAGGCCTTTTAGCATAATGTAAAAAAGGCACGTAGCGAATGGTTCCCTTTATTTAATCGTGATTTTGCTTATTCTTTCTTCAGCATATCTTATTTTGCATTGTTCTAGCTCCCTTTGCACCATACTTTTAAATGTCTTATTCTCTCTCAGCAAGTTTTTGCTCCCCCACAAGCGGCATTTGGAGGTCACTTTTACCCACACATTTAACATTTCCACTAATCACTGACCAACGTTCCGTTGCTTTTACGCTCAACAGTTGTCGCCGATCCAATATTAAGAATAATAAAGTCCAGTTATGGCGCATGGAGCTAGCTGCATTTTTATACGTTATGAAGTATCGCCCTAGACAACAAAACGTTGGCAATACCCGGATAGAATACTCTTATAGGATACATATCAATACCCGGTTAGGATACTCTTTTACGAGAGCATTTTGCTCCTCCTACACTTTGTTCGTATAAAGAACCTGCCATACTCCACTGCGAATGTTCGGACGGTTACAGCTGATTGACGAGTTTTCACGATTTCTCTTTGTTTTTTCATGTAAGGACATAAAGACCCGAACCATGATCACTTGTCTCGACAAGTTTCACTCCGACAATGGACCAGCTTTTGCATCACATGAATTCCAAAGTTATTTGTTGAGACGTTGCATTGCGTCAAGCAAATCAAGTATGTATTATTCTGCTGGAAAGGGACAAGCGGGGAAATTTGTTGGGACTATATGGAAAACTACTTTGCTGGTTTGGAAAACTATTTTGCTGGTTTTGTACGTGGAAAACTATTTTGCTGGTTTTGAAGACGCGCCGTTTACAGCAGTCTCAATGGAAAACAGTTTTGCCCGACGCCCTTCACTTCATTCGTTCTTTAGTATGTACTGCTACTAACGCCACTTCCCACGAATGATTTTTTAATTTTCAAAGAAGATCAACAACCGACGAATCTCTTCCAACATGGATGACCAACCCTGTTTTTTTTCGGGCTTAGTTCCAAACCCATATTGAGTACGTTGCTAAGACCGTTTTTGTATGTAAGTCGGTATATGTATCGGTTGTTTAACCATTCTGCCACACGACCGTACCACCCTGGCGCGCCCTAGCAGACGAGGTTGAACTAGTAAATATTAATTCGACCTACGCAAATGTTCGGTTTCCCTATGGTCGCAAAGCAACTGTGTCACTCAGAGACATTGCAACCTGTCAACCGGATCCTGTTGATCACGTGACTGCAGATGGCGTTATAGAACTAAGTTCGGAAATTTTAAACCCTGTCTCGCATAATTTAAGCACTGAATCTAGCACCGTTAATTATAATAACCCTTCTTCTACAATTGATATTGTCAGCGAGCCTTGTATCCCCTAAATATAACTCCTGATAATACCGAGCATAATGTAAGACGCTGTGCTCACAGTAATAAAGGCATACCCCCTCAACGATATTGCAACTCATATTTTAAGAAGGGGTGAATGAAATGGTAATCTATAATGGCATCACTTATTCAGACAGTCGCGCGTGTTTTTCGTTGATTGTTTTATTATAGCGTGTTTAAATTCAGTTCTTTACTTTTGCATGTACTTGTATTTGCACGACATTACGTTTATTTTGTAAGTTGCTAAATTACGTGTGTTACAGCGCCAAGTTAAGTTATAAGTTTGTTAAAACTTTGATTAAAGTCAAATTTAGTGCTTTTATAAAGAAACTTAAAATCCACTTGCCAATTTTGTTTTATTACCGTAAGTTTAATAATTTTGAGTTAGGGTCTCATAATGTACAGTTAGTTCTTAGTTATCCATGCATTTTCAATCTAGATTAAATCACTGGCTCATTAAAGAAAAGGTCCAGTAGGTTAAGACAAAATCAAATCGATTTTCCAGCTAAAGAATAATAGTACATTTCAATAAAAACACCTTCAATATCTTTAGTTTGAGTGTCCCAAAAACGTAATAAATACCACTGTCCAAACTACGGTTAGTAGGATAATGCACTTTTCTTATCCTGGTTGGCGGGTGTTGGCTTTAATCTTTAAAAAATCAACAAAATAAAATGTAGATTTAAACGTTGAAGTGTCAAGTAAAAATGTAATGTCACAATAAATGATAATTTTACTAAGTAGAGTCTAGTTGAGAGTAAATTCTGGAGCTCGGTGATCCGTTTCATGTGGCAAAATAATCCCAGATAATTTAAGTTGTCTGTGCAATCTTGTAATAAGCAGATCATACGCGCCACTTTAATATTCGTCACTGTCTGATGAATCCACGTCACTGTCTGATGAATCAACAAAGAATAATTTTGGTTAGATTATATGAGTGTTGCGTTTTAAACGAAGGATTTCCGAACTGAAAAGCAAGTAGTGTGATCACGCGGACTATCGTCAGATTACCTCGCGCACATTTCAATAGAACACTGTGAATAACAATCGTATATATCTACTTATTGCAAAGAACGAATTGAACACAGCTGGTAATATTGCAAGGATGCTTCAGAGAATCATACTTTAATTATGTATCACTTAATAATGATGACTTGTTTTTTAAATAAAATAAGCCAAATGAAAGAAAAAATGGATACATTATGCATATTATAGCTAACTATGCTTATAAGGATTCTTTTAAAATAATACTTGATCTTTGACACGAAAACAAATATTTCAAAGATCAATAATAGGTAGTGTCCACTTTAACATGAGCGGAAAAGGGTTATCATGAAATAACCCTAACCCTTCCTGATACACCCCGTCCCTCTCATGTTAGTGACGAAAATACCAGTCTGTCCCGCAGATCAGTAAAGTATGTGGATTTAAATGCAAGGATTTGCCTAGAAATCCACCAAAGTTCATCATGATAGGTTCACCTTTCTTGACATTTTCCAGCACCACCCATTCTTCATTGAAGGAGTTAAACAGAAAGATTTTCTTCAAGGTTTTACACCTATTTTAATAATTATTTATTGTGTATTGGGAAAGTTTTAAACACAAAATGGGCTTGTAAGCCGGTTTGTTATATAGAAATCCATATTTACATAAGTCTTGTTAACGATTTACCCACACACACTGTTGGATTTACTTATCATACCCGAACTGAGTAAAGGTGTTTATGCACAAGTTATTCCATTCATTAATTTCAATTCATATCAATATTCGAATTAAAGAGCGCAAGGGTTGCAGATTTGAAAACCGATCACTAGCCAGTTGGTTGTGCAAGGCACTTAACGGACATTATCTAAACCCAGTAGAATGTTAGGTTCTACCAAATTGAAGGAACGTGTCAATCAAACACAACACACTGCAATAGCTCATGTAACTCAATGGTGGGAACGAGGTAATATAACGATTGCCAAGGTGGTAAGGCCCATTACGGTTTGCCATTTACAAGATAAGCATGGATCTCAAATCCTAAATATCTAATGCAAAATACAAGAAAAACATAAAATAAATTAGCATGGAGCAGCATTGTCAACATTTAACCTACTTTTCATGTACTGCAATGTGGTCACCCACGCAGAATGCTGATGCAGAACCAAGTGGAAGGGGAACATCGTTTGTAAGTTTGTTCCAAACCCCATCAGAGAGATCCATGAACTCTCCGCTTGTGAGTCGTTCTTTGTTTTTGCCAAATCCACCTTGGAAAGGTTGATCAACTTAGTTGGAAAACTAGAAATGTGTAGAGTAATTTTACCGAAGGAATAAATGCGGGAACGAAGCTGTGCAGCTGCAAAGTCAGCTCTAGGAATGTTCAAGTTTTGTCCAATCCTCCAGCGAGGATAATATCCATTTAGGTTAAGTATGTCAACCTGATCAGAAGCTGTAAAATAAACCGATTAAAATAACTACTAGTTGTTCATACAAATAACTTGGCTAATAAACTTTCAGCCGAAAGGTTTGAAACCGGTCATTAGCTCGTTATTTGTGTTCTTGGAAGGAACATCTCAATCATTTCAACAATGCAATACATCGAGTAAAAGACATTGGAAACGAGATAATCTAACGATGACATGTGTAATAATGTCATCTGTGTTTTCCTAATGAGAAAAAAAACGAGAAAATAAATTAAAGAACGGTCTCTTAATAAAAATACCTGTTTTAATGTTGAACGATCCATGGCGATAAAGGTAACAACCTCCCATGATGTACATTTTATCTGTAAAACAGTGGTCAACTAATATGCATTGAACTACAAGAGTGTTTCTCAAATGGTGGGCCGCAAGGGATAGCTAGATGCGATACTACAGGTACTAAAAGTGAATTCCCACCTTCAACAGCCACAAAAGAAGCACCAGTTCGCCAAGGAGTGGAACATGTTACCACTTCGTTAAATTGTTTGGACTCGTTTAGAATGTTAAACTTATAAATTTTGTAAGTTGTTTTTGTCTGCGATTTGCCATGTATAGATGTCTGAGTTATAACGATTCCAAAAAGATAAATTGATGGAACTCTAAATAGATCTGAAAAAAAATGTTAACACTTTAACAAGTAAATCTATAAAGTTGAAAATATATCTTGGGTGAATACGGTCATGCATAGCTCTGTGCCTATTGGCCAACTCAACTCCTTATATAGACAAGATATCACCAAGAGCATATATCCCAACCACTGGATATGGCCTTTCAGCGGTAAGCCAGCAATGAACAAGACACTCAGTGGCCATTGCCTGAAGCCAGTGAAATAATGGGTTGTACTAAAACTAAACAAAACGTCTAAACCTATTTTTTACATTGCAAGATATTACATAACTCGATGGTGGGTGAGGTATTCTTGAGGTAATCTGTTTTGGTCCTATTACTTGTGCCACCACTGAAGCTATTGTATTGAATATGATTAAGGCATTCTTTTAGTTTTAGTACAATCGACTAATCCACTGCGCTATAACCACAGACATAACCAACTAGCTAATAATGAATAAATGCAAATTAATAAATTTAGAACTCTATATTTTAATGTACCAACCAATATAGACCATATACTGGCATTCAAAATTATCTGGCAGTTGAGCGATTGTTTCCCATGTGTTTCCATCGTAACAATATAGGTTAGAACGGTCGCAGACGTAACTATTGTTTCCGTGAACACAGGAAAGATTTAATGGAATATTTACTACAATTACTCAAGACCTGCAAAATATTTTTTCACTTTTCCCACCCTTATTATACTATTATTAAAACAGTCTGTAACTACACATGGTATGACAATTACGAATAAAAACAGATATGTCCATTAAACCCAGTATATAAAAAACATTTGCAACAGAATTTTAAACATTTTAAATTAATATACTAGCAAATAAGAACCTAAAAAGTATAATCATGTAAAATGTTTTGCATCAAATATTTATACCTTGCGGAATTGAAATTTGTTTTCTGTAGGACGGATATCAATATGATTATATGTCCTATTTGTAGTAAAGCCTATCATTGAATCTGCTAAAAGGAGAATCAATTATTGAATAAAGAAATGTTACATTTATTAATTTTCCTACCTGGAAGTAATCCCTTTCGTGGGTTGGCCTCAATATTAGTTTTACTCCCAACCAAATAGTAATGTTGCATGACCTTTTCACAACAGCTTCGAAATTCATAAAGAAAGTCCTGCAAAGTGTGGTTAAAAAGCACAGAGACTGTAGTCTAAACCAATAAAAACTGATAGCGATATGAAATAGTGTAAACAAAAAAATAATGCATGGTTTAACAAGTAAAATAGCACTAGGAAAGTCCGTCAAACTAAATGTAAATACCTAAACACCATACACAAAAACTAGTGTTGAATTTTTATATCATTATCAAACATATGATCGCCGTCAATTTGCTTAAAAATCAAAATTGAGCTTTGTAAGATTAAAAGTCTTTAGCTCAATAGATTGCAGGCTCTTTAGTTTAATAGCTCAAGCTTTTTTAAAGTTGGAGAAAGGAGGATTGTATTAAATAAGCGTCTCTACCTTTTTCCTGATAACGGATTCAATGTATTTGATTGGCAACGCAAACAAACGTATATGTTGAAACAGGGTTGGAAAATATTCCTTCCTTGAATCGAGATCACGTTTTAGCCAACGGACCAAAGCTTCATAAACTTTTCCTCGTTTATTACAACCACATCTTGTGCAGAAAGAAACATTTCCAAATCTTGAAAATCCAAATCCACAAACCAATCCTGCTGGGCTACTTCATCAAAGTGACTCAGTAAATATTTCTTTGCAGCATTCGCCAAGTCATCCAAAAGATGTAACTTCCCGATTTGGAAGAAGTAAAGGCAGTTTGGTGGACTCAAAACTTGCACCACATACTCAGTAGCTAGATCCAGCAAGTCTAGACGTAAATTCAATTAATTTGTCTGTCATCCATGTATGTAATATATCTCTGGTAGCATGTAATATATCTCTGGTAAATATTGTAGGGAAAGAATAGCCACATTGAAGGTTTTATTTCATGCTAGCATGGCGGCTCTTTAGAACTTGTGTTCTCCTACAAACAAACCATAATGTTGAATATGACAGAAACTTTGCTAAACCAATATTCCAGTGGTTGTTTTTTTCTTAATTGGTCCAACAGATTAGTCTGGTGGTTTAGTGCATTGCCTTTCAGTCGAAGGGTCGCAGGTTCGAAACTGGTCGCTAGCTATGCATTTGTTCGTTGGGAAATGAACTTAACTGACAACTCAGCGGATTAATTGGTTCTACCAAATTAAAGGAAAGTGTGAACTATACACAACACAATGTAATAGCTCCTAACCAGTGCGTAAGGTGATCTGACGATTGCCCATGTATTAACCCCCCGGTTTTCCATTTATTGGGTTAAACATGAATACCCATCGCACAATCGGTAAGTAATTTAAAAAATTTTAAATCACCTTGTATTTGCATCAGTGCAGCAGATTTAATTATCACTTCGATATTTGTAACTGAAAATCCAATCTTTCCAGAATACAGAAAGTCTAAAATCCACTTCATGCAATCTTCAGAAATATCTTTTATTACAGCTTGCTTTTCAAATGATTCTTTCATCTATTTAGGGTTTCATTTTAAATTTTAACGCGGCCGCATCCGCTATTTTAATATATATATTTGGCTTTTTAATTATGTGTTTTAACAACTGTTCGCTTTGTCGTCTTTTCCTGGGTAGTAATATCATTTGTTGGCTGCGATTTATTACAAGAGCAAAAGCAGAATAAACAAACCAAACCCAGTATAAAAAAGAGAAAAATTGTATTTAACCAATAAGTACAAACTGTTGGGTTACCCAAAAGCTATAGCAGGTATTGTATTTGATTGTGATATTATTTTGATAAGTTTAACTGATTAACCTCTGTAGAATTTAAACCGTATCCTACGTGACCCTATGGTCGTGGTATGTCAATCAAATCGGTAGTCTTGTCAGCGATTAAGTGACTGTCCATCAAACACATCACTATAGTTGCAGAAAAGTGTATTGTACAGTTCCGGTGCAGTGAAGTATATGAAATGAACAGTAGCGACTAAACGACTAAATTTCTGAGGTGTTCAACCACGATTCGATCAACCTTATACAAATAGAATACACAGTTAGCAATTCAAATAGAGGCAGTTTAGCATAACACATATAGTACCTTAAACACTTTCACAATTGCAAATGCTACAAAATAGCTAGATTTAAACATTGAAGTATTGCAATTAAGCTAGGTGAAATATTACTCCTACAATATCAGCATAACATATATACTGCAGCCACAACACAAGCTACACTAAACAATTTGGAAAACTGGCGTATACATCGTACACAAACATGGCTGATCAAACTTGGCATAGCACTTAGACAAAGAAATGTCGCAATCCGTAACGCATGGTGGTTTTGCCCGTTACGCATGATGGTTTTGGTAATAATGGAAATAATAGAAATCGTATACCACAATTTTGGGATTAATAACCGTAACATACCGGCCCCAATGACAAGAGTCAACGAAGTCATTTTAGACAAACGGTTATTATGAACACAGAATACCGTAAATGCACAACTAGGTAAGCAAACACAACGAAAGTGACATGAACACTGAATGAGTGAATACATTCGGGCTATTCGGCAATGTTAGCGGCAATAAGGCAAGCGATAGCACTGGCAGTAATGAACTTTGTTTGGTTACACAGAACGCTAAAGTGTATGAAGTAGCACACAATAACAAATTGGCAAGAAGGGTTGTATAAACTGGTACGGTGTAATTGCTCTACATAGTACGTAAACCAGAATCTATCACCGCTGGGGTTATACATGAAATCCAGAAATCGACAATAATAACACATACTTACAAAACAATGTATGTGCACACTACATGGGAGAAACCATGCCGGAAAGGAAGAAAGGTTGTGTGTTCCTTTATGAGGCTTACACACTCAAAAACTCAGGGTAAGAAGGGCGTTAGGTACAGGATCATGGGTGTGCCTCTAGTAGGCACAATTTACGAATGTCCCGTTCCAATGTAGATGTTGCCGTCCGCACGCGCACTCGTCTCACCATCCCATTCTTATCGTACTCGCAATGTTCGATGATTCCCTTCGGCCAATGTCCGCGTTTCATTGTCTCATCCACAATGAGAACAATGTCTCCTATTGCAAAGTTTTTGACCCGCCGCAGCCATTTCTGTCTCTGCTGCAGTAGTGGCAGGTATTCCAGCAGCCAGCGGTTCCAGAACTGGTCCGCAAGCAGCTGAGTAAGGCGCCATGACTTTCGGTAGCCATCTGCCATAATGAACTCATCTGGTGGGAACGAGGTACCCAGTGCACCCGTCAGCAGCATGCTAGGTGTCAATGTGCACAAGTCTCTGGGATCATCGCATGTAGGTGTAATTGGTCGATCATTCAGGATCATTACAACCTCAGCCAGCAGTGTGAGCAGGCCGAAGTCATCCAACATCCTTTCTCCGATGAGAGTACGCATGAGCTTCCGGACCGATTGGATCATACGATCCCAGACGCCGCCAGGGTCCCAGACAGTCAGTACACACGCTCCTGGTGGTACGATGCTTGCATGCCCCTGAGTTAAATAGTCCTTAATCTTCTCTCTATTCCTTTTGAACAGGTCAGGGTTCGCCTCCAGACGTCGTTTGAGAGACTGGAGTCTTCGCACAGCCATCTTCCTGTTGTCTGGCAATTTGGTGGTACCATGCTTCCATGGGAGGCCAATCTGATAATGACCAGTGATCTTCTTTACTGTCTTGTCCATGATCACCGTGGCTTGCTTATCCTACATTGACCATTCACTCTTCTGAGGCTTGGCCAAGTCATCGAAATCTCCAGCGAAGAAGTCCAGCATCTGTTTGCACGAGTCAATTACAGGCTCCCTTTGGTGCATGAAGTGCAGATGCACACTGCGCTCAGTTTGCTCCGTTGTCGAAGAGTAATCTGAGCCGAACAGTGTCCAACCCAACGCTGTGTGGAGTCCGAATGGCTCCCCGGGTTCGCCACAGCGTTGCTCAATCAGCCGGAATGCCTCGTGTACATTGTTCCCCAACAGAAGCTCCACCTTGGTATGGTTCAACTTGGGGAACTTCAAGTCCTTCAAATGTGGGTAAAGACTTACCACTTCTTCTGTCGGTATGCTATCGCTGATATCAATCATGTCCTCCAGAACAAGGACACCATGCAGGTCGAACAATTCAGGTTCTTCTAGCCCCTGCACATGTAAAGAGTCAACCCGACGTGTGTGGTTCGTGACAGAGTTGGTTGTATATAGGGCGACGCGTCCATTTGTTTCCTTCAACCCCAGTTTTCTGACCAAGTCAGCCGTGCACAGGCTGGTGTCGGATCCATCGTCGAGGAATGCATATGTTTCCACACACTTGGCTGCAGTGTTGCCCCACACCTTGACAGGAACAACCTTGGAATGACGAACATATTTCTGTGCTTGGACAGTTATGTTGCAGCAATTTACAGCCTTTTCATCTTCTGCATTGCTACGAGGCTTGACAGATGGCTTGTCCGTTTCCTTGCCGATGTACAGCACAGTGTGGTGTTTGTGATGACATTTTTGGCACGTCCACCCCGATTCACATGCCGGAGTCGGGTGGCCTGTGCGTAAGCAATTAAAACAGAGCTTCTTTGCATTCGTAAACCTAAGTCGCTCTAAAATGGACTTATCCACGAACTTGTTGCAGCTCCACAGCGGATGAGCATCACTGCAGAATGGACAGTCGGTTGCCACCTTATGGTCCGCAGTGGTAGATGTGGGTTCATCCTTTGACTTCTGCGCCGCTGTGAATTGCCTTGATTGCTTATTTGCAACCTTTATTTTGTCTGCTAAACCCTTCCTTGGTATAGCAGGTTCCTCATGATAGAGGTCGCTAAGAAAGTCCCTTGACTCTCGTGCAGCCTTTTCCACCACTTCTATCAACTCAGAGATCGATCTCTTCTCGATAGGCAGTCTTTTAAACTCCAGTTGAGCTTCCTTCGGGAGGCGCACAAATATCTTTCCCAAGTTCTGTTGGCTGTTGACATCATTCTGGTACCCCCATTTGGTCAGGAGTCTGTAGCAGTAGAACATCTCATCCGCCAAATGATACAGTGCATCAGTATCCGTTGGGTGTATATGTGGTCCTTCAGTGATTTTGTTAAGGTCACTCTGCACCAGGGTGGTTCTCTCACCGTGCTTGTGGTCCAAGCGTTCCCATGCTTTTCTGTATCCTACAGCATGGTCATCATAATGTTTACAACCTTTGATAGTCTGAAAAGCGTTTCCTTCACACAGTTTCAGAAGGTGTCGCAGTTTGATTGAGTCCTCAAGGGTCCGCGAACCAATAAATCTGTTGAAGTCATCACGAAATG
This sequence comes from Ciona savignyi, assembly GCA_000149265.1. Taxonomy (NCBI): domain Eukaryota; kingdom Metazoa; phylum Chordata; class Ascidiacea; order Phlebobranchia; family Cionidae; genus Ciona; species Ciona savignyi. Next base: position 721,217 of record CH002494.1, read on the forward strand.
ATTGGTACTCCAGGACATCCCCATTAAAGCTAGCTAGTTCCAACTTCGGCATCGTTGGGTCACTGTAGAGTGGAAGAAAGTTAAACCGATTCTCCTCATGAGAAGTAGTGTGGCTGTCACGAACTACATTTGGCTGATCCCTTTCCTCCTTGACCACTGAACCCGACTCGGTGGCAGGTCGCAGTGGCTCAATTTCTGGCAATGGCGCTCTAGATGACGACACTGGCCCCACTGGGTGTGGGGTAGGTCGGTGACGCATCACCGGCCCCGGTGTTGGAACTAGGTCCTCACGATCATTTAGGAATAGATCCTGGACTCTGGACTCACTGGTGTGGTCCTCTTGTGGCAGGTGAAACGGGGGCGATTGAAAACTAAGAGGTTGTGTTTCCACCGCAAACTCCCGCAACACTGTCTTCTTTCGTGACTTGTAAGTGGTACAGCTGCCGGTTTCGTCTTGGACTAGCAGTTCTGCCTTTTTTGTATCCGCTCTGATTTTAGATAGTTCAAGAGCAATCCGAAGTTCTTCTTCGTCCTTCTTACTTTGAACTTCTTGGTTTTGTCGCTCGAGTTCACGCTCACGTTCAAGCTCACGTTCACGCTCACGTGCACACTCACGCTCACGCTCATGTTCGTGCTCTAGTTGGAGCTGTTCTCTCCTGGCTTGATTTTCCAATTGCTGCCGACGAAGCGAAGCCTCATGCTCCGCTTGTTGAAGCTGTACTTGCTTAAGGCTAGCATTCAGACGGGCAGAACTAATGGAACTCCTGGAAGTGTGACGGGAAGATGGAGCGACAGGAGCTCCTTTGTTGTCTCGTATGTAGATCTGACATTTTTTATCAACTGAGTCCAAACAACTCATCTTCAGTCAATGTTCCAAAAATAAAAAATGTCCGACCTACTCTTGTTGTAGGTAAGTATCCAACTTGACAAAGTTAAAGCTCTCAGAAATCAATGTAGAATTTAAACCGTATCCTACGTGACCCTATGGTCGTGGTGTGTCAATCAAATCGGTAGTCTTGTCAGCGATTAAGTGACTCACTATAGTTGCAGAAAAGTGTATTGTACAGTTCCGGTGCAGTGAAGTATATGAAATGAACAGTAGCGACTAAATGACTAAATTTCTGAGGTGTTCAACCACGATTCGATCAACCTTATACAAATAGAATACACAGTTAGCAATTCAAATAGAGGCAGTTTAGCATAACACATATAGTACCTTAAACACTTTCACAATTGCAAATGCTACACAATAGCTAGATTTAAACATTGAAGTATTGCAATTAAGCTAGGTGAAATATTACTGCTACAATATCAGCATATCATATACTGCAGCCACAACACAAGCTACACTAAACAATTTGGAAAACTGGCGTATACATCGTACACAAACATGGCTGATCTAACTTGGCATAGCACTTAGACAAAGAAATGTCGCAATCCGTAACGCATGGTGGTTTTGCCCGTTACGCATGATGGTTTTGGTAATAATGGAAATAATAGAAATCGTATACCACAATTTTGGGATTAATAACCGTAACAAATGGAAATAATAGAAATCGTATACCACAATTTTGGGATTAATAACCGTAACAACCTCCATAGTTCAGACGTATCTACTTTTACAGATTTTCTCCTCATGAATGGGAAACGTAATGGGCATTTTCAAAATCAATAAATACATTGACAATATGTAAGGGAACATTCTTACATGGTGATTTAGCAGATTTCCCCATGCCAACTGTTGGATTAGGATAGGATATTCATGTTTATCCCCGTGAATAAAAAAACCAAAGGGGTTGTTAATACACGAGGTAATCGCCAGATCATATGATAGACACGTTTCTTTAATTTGGTAGAATCCAATAATCCGCTGGGTTTAGGCAATGTCCGTAATATCCTTGCCCAAGGACACAACCGACTTGCTAGCGACCAGTTTCGCACCTGCTACCTTTTAATTGAAAGGCGACGCACTTAACCGCTAGAAAACCGGCCGGATTACCGGAGATTTTTCAGCGTGTAGATTATGATTGGGAAGTTTCTTAAGGTGTAATGCCCAAAAATTAACTGGGTTATCAAATAACTGCAATGCTCAAAGACACAACTTATAAGCTAGTGAATGGTTTTGATTCCGTAACCTTTCGGCTAAGGCATAAAAGTCTATCTCAGCTAATCAATCGGACTATTTTAAGTAGCCTTAGCATCTTTATCAAGTTAACAAATATCTGTTCTTTATTTCTTCTATCAAGTTAACTTGTAGTGAACACTCCACCCACCTTTGAAGTAAACATGACATTGAAGTATTCGCTTCTGGCTGCAAGTATATTCTGATGAACAGGAAACTCTTCGTCACCGACGTGTATTGTGAAGTCACAGTACTCCTTATTTGTGCGTTGTCTATGAGTAAGAATCGGTTAGTGGAACGATCGTGTTGCCGAATGTTTATCGCGATTTATATACTGCTCTTAGTGACATGCCCATCATGGGTTCAACTTAGTCAAGTAAAAAAATCGGGTTGGTACAAAATACGAAATAAATCTAATCGCCGTTCAACCGGAATGGTGTTTATTTTTTTCTTCTAGCAATTTCTGTTTAACGAAGAACATACACCATAACCACTGGATCATTTATGATTGGCTAGCCGGCAATATATAGGACACTTAATGGACATTAACTTAATCCAGTGAAATAATGGGTAACAACTTGTACTTTTCGATGCTTTGTAAACATTGTCAATAATACTTTACCTGTTCAAATTTTCCATCAGCTGCCGTTGGTATATATTGGATTCCATCATTCCCACCATTCCCGCGGTACTATTTGGTCAAACAACGACTTTTAATGTGTTTATATACTAGAAATCAATAATCCTGGTCTAAAATATAACAATTGTTGTAGCTATTGCTATACCAAGTGATTTCTTAGATAGTTAGTAACAAAATCAAATTATAAACATACTTTTTGCGACATACGATTAATTTCCACACAGACACTTAAAACTTGTGCTTTCCGATGCTTTGTAAACATAGTCAATATTACTTTACCTGTCCAAATGTTCCATCAACTGCCGTTGGTATATATTGGATTCCATCATTTTTGCTGATTTATCTTTCTCTTCTTCGATTTCAGATACTGGAACCACTAGAGCAAGATCATCAGGACGTATTGACTGCTTAAAGTTTAACCTATCCGATGTTTAAACTATGGAGAATCAGGTTATTTTGTGGTTGTTTTGCGTGCTTATACCTAGCACTAAATCTGACCTGCGTTCTCCAACTATTTAGACTCCGAATTGACTCCGCATCGGAAGGTTTCTTTATTGTATCTTATAAACTAATACAGTAAAAAGATACAGTTTAACTGGTTGCCTGGACATGCTCGGAGCTCCAAGCAGGCGATTTATATGGGTTCGTATTCCGAAACGCCTTTTCGATAATAAAATAATACAATAGGTTTATACACAAAACGTCAGCTTGTCATACGTATGGCGCAATATGTGGGACGGATTAAATAGGAAGTTTTGGGAAT